>QEAR01000036.1:47264-202889 GCA_006535965.1 Spizellomyces sp. 'palustris' | reverse complement strand
ACTATCGAAAGGGCATCCGGTTCATATTCCAGTACTAGGATGTAGATGCTTTCACGGCAACGTAAATGAACTTGGAAACGACAGCGGGGATCCTGGGGAAGAGTTCCTTTTTCTTTTTGACTGTCTATCACCCCTGGAATCGGCTTAGGAGATAGGTTCAAAGTCAGGCAAAAGCACCACAACTTTGAGGTGTCCGGTGCGTTCTCGATGGGCCTTCGTGGTGGACCTGCTTTTGATTCCCCCCGCGCACCCTGGACAAAGGCCTAACCTGTCGCATTAAGGACGCCCTGCCTGGCCAAAATCAAGGAAGTAAAGCAATGTTCCCGCAATGCCGAAGCTTCTGGATATTGCTGGCAACATCATGACACTGCGTCCGAGGCTCAGCCCACTTCCTTGCGTGCACCCAGTCCTGTCGACTCAGGATATGCCGGCTCACCGAAGCCGGAAGGCTATTGCTGTGCGAGGAAAAGAAAAGAAGAAAAACGCTACAGCAACAAACTGTCCAACGGTTCTGACTATTGCTGGCGGCGCTATGATCAGAGTAACGACGAATTATGATTGGACAAAGACGACGATAATGAAGTGGAAGTAAAACATTACGTTTGGATAACAAAAGAAGGGACCCACTCCAGGAAGGCGTCCAAAGGTTCACCTTGTTGCTGGCAGCACGCTGATGAAACTATCCAGATAATAGCCTAACCCTAACCGGAAAACAAGCAGAAGAAGGCCAACGCAAGACCAACGCCAGACACCTTTTTTGCGTTGACCCTTTTGACCACCAACCGAATTCCTCGGGCAACGTATCGATGTTACGCACTCTCCAATTCACCACTTCATTTCTTGGAGACATTCACAATTGTTGACGTCTGGATTGTCATAAACCTCATCGGATTCAGTTTGAACTTTAGCAAAAGCATGAATCCACAATCCGCAACCGTCGACACTATTCATGTGCATCATGTACCCACGTGAACATAATCTTTATACGATGTTCAGGTTGACTGTGTTGTTAATGGACGTCAACTGAATCGCTATTGGTTAGCAAATATGAAGATGATAGATGTCATGCGTATTGTGACAGCCTTGCGCTTGACATTTACGCTACTTAATGAAAAGGAGAGGTCAATGCGTGCGATAGGTGGAACTTGCTTTCGATGTCTGCCTCCGTCTTTTATTTCCTGGAAACATGAGCAGTGATTTGATCGATTTGTGGCGGACTCCATCGCAATCCTGCCCCACCCCTGAAAACATTATCGTCCAAGGCTTTCAGACGCATTTTATTGTATGGAAAACCCTACCTTTGGTAAATAGCAGAAAAAAAATTGGTTGCCCAATATCAGATAACAACTATGGAGAGATTTTTGAAGAAATTTGTGGTCAAGAAACGGGCCCCATCCACCCACAGTCTCATGAAAGGCGGTGTTTTCAACATTCCTTTGGCAGAAGCAAAGAAATTTTACAGTTTACTGTGCAAGCAAAAGTTCAAAGGAGGGCTCGTCGAAAAGTGGATCCCTAAATCGCATCTGTATAGCGTCGACCTTGATTTTTTGTCCCTCCGGAACCTGAGAGCGCTCTGCTCATTGAATTCATGCAATCCCTTTGCATTTTTCTCATCCCACAGGCAAACCTTTGTGAACCTTTTTTTGCCACAGGCTTCTTTAGGCAATCGCAGAGGATTAACCATTAGGGAGCCCAACGCTCGAAACCCCTAAAACCCAGCACACCCATGTAACCCTACCCCGGACGAGCGCCAGGATTTGGAATGTGGCATCTGCAACCTAACAAAACACAGCAGCGTCCTTCAAAAATGCACGTTTATTTTGCACAGGCCCAAACACAACAAGAAACAGTTCAGGGCTCCTGCAACCTATACAAGACTACACAAATCTGCCCGCATGTGCCATCCTCAATGAATCTCCACCACCGTGGCATGACTTTTGTGGGCGGACCCGTCCGCTTGACCTCCATGATCCTCCGTATGCTTCTTTTCGACCAGCATCCGCATCGTGTGGGCCGCGGAAATAGCATAAACCACAACTCGCACTCTGGCGATCGCAGCACGTATCCTCTTTTGACGTTCGGCTTCTGCTTGCCTCCTTGCTAGCTCCGCACGCCTGGAGGGACTCGGCCACAGCTTGGCCGTCAACTCGAATGACCATGCGCTCATGACTAGGACTTTCACAACATCAATGAACATGAATGACACAAGAGAGATGCTAATGATCGCCAACCCCCACCCCCAGCCGCTAGTGACAGGAGAGGGGAATTAGTCAGTTGCTCCGCTGTAAAGCAATCGTGACCGAAACACGTACATTGGGACCGCCTCAAAGAAGCTTACGCCATAAATTGACATAAACATCGCAAAGACTTGGGTTGCACCAACTGCCACAATGAAGAGGAGACTTGGTCTTGACTTCCAGAACCAAGTGGGCACTCTGGTTGAAAAGATTACAAAGTGCGGACAACTTGAAATGTTCAAGTACATGATCGTCTGCAAAACGGGTTCCGATACGTTGAAAACGTCCCTGGCGATGAAGAAGTGTGCAAACGAGATAGCAACGAGAATGAGGCCGATGATGAACGATAAGGTGATCAGTTGCCCAAGTCTCCACTTGTCCGGACGTTCAGAAATTCTCGTATTGTCGATAGATATGACCAACGTGGCTGCATCGTTGAGGACCGCAATTAGAATAATGAGTCGGTCAGGTAGGGAGAAATCAAAAGCGAGAAGCGTAATGAAAAAGAATATGAGGAAGTGGATCGTCGAGGCAATACGGTACACTTCATACACACAGAGCGTCAGCGTATTCAAATTCTGGGACTGTTCATAAAATCTTAACAATACTTACGAGCATAGGAGCGCATACGCTGAAAGATAGCTCGACTTGTCTTGATCCCGTCGACTATCGTGGATAATCCAGCGGCAAGGAGGACAATATCAGCGGCTGATCTAGCGGCATCTGTGCACCCCTCCACGGCAATCCCAACATTTGCTCTCTTCAATGCCGGCGCGTCGTTAACACCATCGCCTACAGAAAACGCATGAGACCCCTGCAGTTCGCAGGAGATGTATGCAGGCCGCAACTAACCTGTCATTCCAACTAAATAACCCTTCTTCTGTAGTAATTCCACAACCCTGTACTTATGCTCAGGTATAACTTGCGCAAACCCATCTGCTTTCTCCACGCGGTGGATCAATTCTTTCTCGCTCACATTAGGATCTAGAAGAGCGTTGGCATCCAGGATACATCGCTGCATTCCCAACCGCCGCGCAACTTCCTTTGCAATGATAGTTTGGTCTCCAGTGATCATCTTGACGTTCACGCCAAGTGTTTCACATTCTTTGATCGTATGAGCAGAGTCAGGGCGGGGCTAGCACACAACGACCATTTTTGTAAGCAGCTGATAATGACGGATAATGAAACAGAAAGAGTACATGTACCGGATCAAGCAACGAAATCATCCCAACCAGTTCAAATTGGACCATCTCGGGATCAACCGTCCGAGCAACGCCAAGCGCTCGCAAACCCCTCTTGGCGAAGTCATTGATCGCTGTCTGAGCCTCTTGATGTCCACCAAACTTGTCCAAAATAACTTGCGGGGCTCCTTTGATACAGCGGAAAGTATCCCCTGTTTCAATATTTTGACATGTGGCTTCTGTATACTTTGAGGTCGGGTTGAAGGGAATAAAATTGAGGATCTTAAATCCTGGTATCCGGGGATCATCTGGAGCGACGTCTTTTAATGGTTTGACGCGCTCACGAGCGGCTCGACGGACAGCAACTTCAATTGCATCCTGCGTGCCATGCTCTGATGCCAGGTATGCAATTAAAAGAAGCTCCTCCTCAGTGTACCGCTCCCCGTTTCCATGCAACTTCTTGGGCGTGGCACCATGATATCCAAGGTATGGCTGATCAAAGGATAGTTGGTTCATGGTGAGAGTTCCGGTTTTATCGGAGCAGAGTACAGAGACTGAAGCGAATTCCTCGATTGCTGTGAGCCGTTTCACGATCACTTGCTTCTGCGCCAATTCTTTCGCACCCACTGCCATGGTCACCGACAGAACCGTAGGAAGACCGATGGGAATTGCGGCGACGGTGAGCACAAGTACCGAACGCAAAGCGAGCAAGAATGGATGGTGTTTTTTGAAGAGATCGACAAATAGGATGATCAGTACTAACACCTGGCAGGTAGCACGTAGTCTAGTCAGATATTCTTTGTGACATAGCTTGCGACCAGATACGTACCACCGTAATGATGATCAGGAAGTTTCCAATTTGATTGATGATTTTTTGGAAGTGGCCGATATCCGTTGTGAGACTTATTAAATTCGCCGCCCGTCCAATGTATGTATGTATGCCCGTTTTCACCACCGCACCCAGCATCTGACCCTGCTTGACAATCGAAGACGAGTAGGCGATCGCACCTTTGCCTTTCTGGACTGGTAAGGACTCTCCGGTCAAGGCCGACTGATCAATTTGCAGTGTGGAATCTGTCGGGTCGCCGCTTGCCGTAAGACCTAACAGACGACAATCTGCCGGCACGATATCACCGATTCGCAAAATGATAATATCACCAGGAACAAGCAAGTTAGAGTCGACTTCAACAAGTCGGCCATTGCGGATGCAACGGCATTTCAAGGCTAGTGTATTTTTGAGAGCATCTAGGGCAGACTCGGCCTTGGCTTCTTCAAAGAACCCGATGCATGCATTGACGATGAGGACGAACAACAAGATGCCGAAGTCGATCCAATCGCCAACGACCGCACTAACGATACAAGCAATCTCAAGAAGGAAGGAAATCGCACCCCCAAAATAGGAAAGGAACTTGAGGAATTGGCTTGGCCTCTTCTCCGGGATTTCTGTTTGCAAATGAATCGCTCAGGCGGCGATGTGCATGTTACAATCAGAGAAAGTGTTCCTCACCATTGGGTCCAAACTTCTCCAGTCGCTCGGTCGCCTCCTCTTCCGTCAGTCCATGGTGCGGATCGGTGTGGAGGAGTTGCTCCAATTCTGGCTCGATCTCGTCTGTAACCTCTACGTGCTCCGTGTCTTTATGTGATGCGGGATGTTCATGCTGGTAGGGCTCGCTCGACGGTTGAAGGGGTTCTTTTGCTTTATCGGCCATACTGACTACCTCTGACAGTTCGCCAGTTGACGGAGAAATCTACAGACGAGAAGAGAAGGAGATTCAAAAGGGCCTGCTTATTGGAAATTCTTTTATAAGCAAATAATCTCCCCCAAAAGAATGCAAACAATGGACCGCCCCGAACAGGGAGCAAGATAATCTCTTCTTGTTATCATAAAAATTGGGTCACCCCAACAGCCCAACCCCCGAGAAAACGGTCCCTTCTTTAGCCCTACCCTAGCCCTATCCTCCTAATAACCACCCAAACCCCATCGTCACGTTCAGCGTACAGGGGCCATTTGCACGTTGCTTGGCTTTCGTAAGCGACAAGCCCAGCAGCGTGTTTTGTGTTCTCCTGGGCTTGTCGCTATCACACACACACACACTGTGTTGTTGAGCAGTTTCCTTCTACAACCAAGCGGAGAACGGGTGATGAATCTCTGTGCCAACTGCATTTGTACGAGAAACAAAAGTTGTGGCTCGCGTAGCCAAACTCCAGTGTTCCATCTGTCCCTCAAGGGACGCATTGTTGTAAAAGGCGAACTATTGCCATATTCTTTTATCTGGAGGTTTAAATTACCGTAATTAGAAATGACGTTATGGCAAATCCACAATGTACCATAGTTCGCGGTTCGTAAACAGAATTTGTTTCGGAACAGCATCTGTTCCGCATTTGCGGATAGCATGCTCCGGAATTATGGAATGCTACTATACCAAAATAATAATGCCTTGACCTTCAAGTGGTTCCCTGCACACATGTTCGTAATGACCGTGGGGCCTGCAAATCGGGTATTAGCGAACCTGACCAGTACGTGCAGCAGCCCTCGGACGTGGAAAGTCTATCTTGATCGCAGTATTCGTGTTGGCCGGCACTGTAAGGCTTGAAGAGTGTGACTTCTGAACAACAGACGTCGTACCAGGGCTCGGTAAGACTGTCACTGGGAAAGGCAGCCGTAGTCAAACGCCCATCCTGAATTCAGCTACCAGAAATCCCAGAGTCAAACCAGTTAGCGACATGTACTTGGTCGTCAGGACCTCAGCGAGATGTTTGCTCAAGTGTCAAGCTATCCGTAGAGCCTGCATCGCCAGTAAATGGATTGTAAGCCGGCAGATACACCAACGGTCGACCGAAGGAATTGGCGAATTCCACCGTGGCCCAACAGGGGAGCGTCTAACGTACAATCCGCAAAAATGTTGATTTGCTACCCATGCCTTTACTACATAGCTTCATTCATAGGAGACGGCCATTGCGATAATAACGGTTAGGAAATCGATCTGTGTGGTTTGACATAACCAGATTTAGAAAACAGACAAAACAATGCGCGGCTCCCGCATTACAGTTACGATAATTGGCCGTGGTAAAGGTTAACTTGGAACCGTTGAATTCTCTATGGCGTCTATCCTTTATTGCTGCTAGCTTTCCCGATAAGATGGATGCATTCGTCACACATTCAGACCCTTCTTAAAGCGCGCAGTCCCTTTCATGCACCAAGCGTCCGCATAAGAAAGAAATATTAGTCAAGCCTCTCATGATCATCTCTGACGATTATTGTGACCCTGGACATCTCTGCCGGGAGAACAAAGAGATGGTTTTCTCCTCCGCAAGACAAGAACTTTAACCATTTGAAACGTACGTTAATACGTGTAAAGATGTGCAACAGGCGGACATTTTAGATAACTTTAAAAGCAAAATGCTGTATGTTGCTATCGACTCGACGAGAAAACCTGCTCATTCGTAACGTACTTACACTGTGCACTTCTATACGTCGCCGGATATGCAATTGTTGTGAACAAAGAGAAAGACTTGATTATTTCAGCGGAAAGGGAGATCGCGTGCAACCGATCACGTTCAACGGCCTACCGAGCCGTGGTTTAATGTCTACCTACTCAATCTTTTTTGTCACCCTCAGGCCACTCCACACACATCATCTATGGAAATTTCTACCCTAGACGGCAAAAGTCTCCAATTTGCTATGTCGGTCTTCCAACATCAGATGCTGAGAGATGCGCCTCCTCATAGGAATTGCCGACAATACTGGGGTATGACATCAATCGTCAATGCAGCATCTCGTGCATCCGCTTGGATGCGTCTTGCATCTTCACAAGCCGTCTAATACCATCTGAATAAGAAACAATGCACAAGGACATCTCTAATTTGTTTGCCGCCACGTTTCTAGTTTCTAGTTTCTCCCCATTACTTTGCGACACCGAACATTTATCGACCCATGTCTCACCCTTGGAGGGCTGAATTTCGGCTACGTGATTTGACCTGGGCAGCCATGGTAGTCAATGACCCGAAAACTATGAAAGTATTCTATTATTATATTACGAATTTAAACAGGCATCTCGTCCATTACGGAGGTATCTACAGGGAACAATACTCTACATCCACCAGGCCCTCCATAGCAAATATTGAAACCCAATCTGGCGGCCATGGATATGACCTCATGCGCAATGGGATGATTGAGGGACCGGGGTGACGGCTTGAAAAAAGGCTTTGCAGGAAGGTTTGTGCGCGACCAGTTATAGGAAATGGGCCGACAATAAATGGATGAGGTCCATCCCAATCATAGCAAAAGGCAGAAAAGTCGGCGTTTTCGTTACCAAATCCAACTACTGGTATTTGGATTATCTCTCCAGAAAATATCTTCGAATCGATCACTCGAATGTCTCGAGCGGCATCGAAGAATTCGCAAAGTTGTCGTAGTTTGTATGGAAAATGTTCCTCCTCTAGATGATCAGCCGTAATCAACACCCATACAGTGCCCGTAGTGCTTGCTCTTGCAAACGGCCACAAGTCCAGATGGCACGTTGCGAAGAGTTCATTGTAACCCACGAACACGACGGTTTCCGCGAACTCATGTCTGCGAGGTTTTATGTCAATCTCCCAACTTCGTACGGAAACGATGGTGGATGTGAGAAAAGAATCCATGCAAGAGCAGGATGCGAAGCATGAAGGCGTTACAAACATGGACGGGGGATGACTACCAACCTGCTGTCAACTATAAGCTTACGTGTGTGCGGATGCTAAGCCAGTTCGTGGCTTTTGGCTACGGAAAATCACCGGAGATTGCTCAGTCATGGTTTTCAACGGCACACGACGTTTTCTGCAGCATCGGAAGGCAACTTTGGGTAAATGTGTACCTAACCACAGCAAAATGAACCGGAAGCTTGAGGCTTCTGGGCAACAGCGCTTACGAAGGAATGCCGATGTGCCGATCACTCAGCGCCGGCTTGGGGGACACCCTAACGCGGACGACCGGTTAAAGGATATAAATAGAGTTCAAGTTGATGAAAAATAAAGCTCCGTTGAATGAACACCGGCGGTTCAATGGACCAAAACCCCTAGATGTGGTGTTTTTTATACATCCAGTGCCAGCCCGAACAAATAACCGCAACCTTGGCTCAAAAGTCTGTTTTCCAGTGACTTTTAAAGCTCAATCTCACCATCTGTGCAAAATCATAAACGGTCGTCTTCCACATTCTGACGTCAATTGGATTGAGGCATGCACCTGGCACAGTTCAGCTATGTGGATAGGGGCCTCGGAAATATCTTCGTACTGCTTTTCTGCGTTGCGAGAATATGGCAGGTGGACCGATTCCGCTGTATCCGCGGACTCAACATTCGCAAACTGGAGCTGAAAGCCTTGTCGACGCTGCTGATTTTACTATCCCTCACTGTAATGCTCGGGTACGACGCCTTAGGTACAATCGTCAAATACCGCGAGGGGTATGCGGTAATTTCCTCAGCCGACCGCACTGTGGTCAAAGTCAGACCGCTCGCAAGTTACACATACACCGACCAGCGCCTGGTCCATGTTGCAGATGTTCTGCTTGACGTAGCGTGGTGCAGCAAATCAGTGGCATACTTTGTCATGTTTGCCATTTTCGGTGAGATCACGGAGGGAATACTACATCAAAGTATTGTACCCATGAGAGAACTCCAAATCCTCCTCGCCCATACACTAGTCAGTATTGCCGTGTTCATCGCAATGCCGTACGCTTTCTCCCGAGATATACTGCGGGCTGTGATCGCACCTCAATTCGTGTACCACACTGAATGTGCCCTATTGATTGGACTCGGTCTGCTGAACATCCGACGCTTCAAAAGCCATAGCAAGGAACTGATGAACGCGGGCTCAAGACAATTGCTGCTGTACTACCTCGATATGACCATGTTGTTCATTGTGGTCATCTTTCTGGACGCTTTCGGGTTACTGGTGATCAATATAGACCTAATCACGGGGTCCGTCATTGCGCAAAATGTTCTGGCGACGGACGTTCTTACCAAGATTTTCAACTGGGGATCAGTTCTGTCGTATCCGATCGCGGTAATGATAATGTATCCGAAGAGTACTGCCTACGCGGTCCCACCGACTCACAAAGTGTCCCTAACCGATGTGATCCGAAAGAGAAGCTTGGAGCCGGCTATGCGATCTCTGTCCAACGTTGATGAGGAATGAGGCCCCAAGGACTTTAAACGAACGTCATCATATAAGCATATCTTACCGAGGTTCAAAACTCAAATACCGATGCATGTCTCCTTACTTAGAGCAACGGTTTTTCCTACCGCCAACAATGATTGCCATAAAAATACGCACACTTCACGAAGGAGCCAAGATATCCCATTTAAGTTAGATTCGCCCACTGTTTGGTGCTTGTCAGCATTGACTAGCTGTTTCCAAGGACGACGAAAAGATGTTGACAACATAAGATAGAGCCGAGTATCTATAGTCTCAATTATTATAAACTTTTATGCCTCTCCTATATCTTCTGAAATTTAAGGGTATGGCGACGAAAATTCTGAATTCTTCCATACTTGCGATCTTGCCCCAATTCTCTATTCTATTAAATTCTACTTCTGATACTCACTAGCCTTGAACCCTTTCATTCTAATTACTTTGCATAGGTGACAATATTCGACTGATTTATGAGGTCTTACGCATTGGAGAGATAGGTTATGCAACAGGCTTGGCAAACATCTCGATGTTCTTCTGATTCAATTTCTGGACCACATTCATGAGGTTGGAATCACGGTAGTAGTCGATACGAACACGGTATAGATATCCCAATTTCTCCGAACAAAAGTCCGTGATCTGATCGAGGACCGAATGATTGACCGAGTGTGCTAAATCCTTGTGGCAGACTCGCGGAGGAAATTTCAACTTTTTGAGGTCTGCCTCCAGTTGAGGAAGCTGGAGTGATATGCTACAGAACGAGAACAGTGAAACTTTAGCCATGCCAGTGTATGAACCGCAGATCCTTCAACTTACGTTGCATCGATCACTTGAAACTTTTGCAGGGTGGATTTATCGCGCAAGCACCAATTATTAACATAGGAGTCAACTAGTCTTTCCGCGTTGTCGTCGTCGCTCAAAATAGGAAAATATGGATCCTCGATCAAGTCATTATACGGCTGTGGGAGAGAAGACAATGTAAGGCATGCGGCCACTTCTTTGATTCACTACAGATGGTGAAGGGGGGTTACATACCAAAACCCATTGAGGGCGTCCTTCCGCTTGCCCCTCTAATCCTTGCCCAAGCAATATAACGACCCTCTTGCCGTCCTTTACCATCTCGCCTAGTGTAGGCCATTGGTCGGTTTTTTTCTCGAACAGATACTTTCCAAGGGTTTGGTCAACGTTATCTTTGATGAATTCGCTTATCTTGGCTGCGTCTCCATCGTGGTCTCCGAAAGAGAGTGTGATGACCTGGTCTGTATTCTGTTCTAAATAGGCTGCGATGGACTCGAGAGTTGCTCGTATAGGTCCACCAATGGCACGTCCCTTCCCCATGCCTGGTAGGAGGAGGTCGAAGTTGATAGCTTAGCGTCGATCAAATGGAGGATAGACAATATATCAGCACCTACCATGGCAGTTCACCACAGAGCCGTCGTCGATTAGACATGTGTCGATGTCAAAATGTCTAATTCCGTCTTGAAGCTGAAGAATGTGAAAAGTAGGCCGGTTCAGCGCTAGGAAACGTCATTACCATGCTGATCAGAGTAGATGTACCTGCTGGGTGATGTCAACGTCATGGTTTTGGAATAAGCAGTCCTCAATGGCGTCCGGAACCAGTGCTCCGCATGCCTTCTCAAATCCGCCGCAAAGAATGCGGCCTGCGGTGCAAGATTTGGCGAGGTTGTGGCAGTCAAACTAGCAAAATGAAGAGAGCGTTAGTCAGCAGTGTTCCCAATACGCAAGAGGAATGAGTGTAGGGAGTGCAACACACTTTGAGCTTAAAGGAGCCGGAATTATGAGTTGCTGGATATGTCACTTGATCGTAGCGCAGAGCACAGAGTTCGGGCATCCTGTAACTCAAAAGGTCAGCACGAACCTGTACGATAATCCGAGCAAGGCAGTATTCTAGTTACCCGTTGCAATTTTGGGCGGCCACTCCATTCGCAAGTGTGGCCATCAGGCCTGATGACACGGCAAAGGCAGTCAAGAAGCGCATCATTTACAGTTGTTGAGACCAAGGCGAGAGCTGGGGATTGCCTTGCTTTTAACCTCACGGAAGTATCTGGCGATAACTTGTAAACCTCCACCGCTTTCTTTCCAGTTACACTCCTAAAGCAACGTTTTTCGTACGCGTTGGGTGGTCAGCATCACCCTTTGCTGTAAATTTTTTGCAGCAACTCTTTTTGTCACTCCATTGGTGCTGCCGGTTTTTGTAAACGTACCTAAACAGCTGGTCCAAGCGAGCTTGAACGGTCCAGCAAAAGAATGAAAATATCTTCGCCGCAAGCAAAGCAAGAACGGAAGTGTTATATCCTGTCCTGCTGACATACTTTCAAAAGCCCAACAGCCCAACCTTTAGATCGGTAACCCAAAGATTTAGCTGAAACAAGTTGGATCAGTAACTTTTTTTGGTGAGTTTATATCGTTAAATGCTTTCAAGTACAATAGCAGCCACACTATCGAAAGTCTGCCTCCCCAAGAGTAAGTATTGGAGACCCAGTTAAATGCCATGCAGAGCGTGGCAACCAAGTTCTCTTGCCCTATTCTCCACGCTATCGCACACTAACGTGTTTCTCATATTCAGGGTCACCCAGATCATTCGCCTTCAACAGAACAGACCAGTTTCAGGAATGACCACATAGAGGCTGTACCGTGCGCCGTAAGAGATCCTGCGCGCTGTGGTTACTGTACCTATGATTCATGAAAGTTATATCAACCAGTCTGTCAAGTCTAGGTATCCACGTGCCGGTTGCGGCGGGTCACAAATATCCATGCTAGGTAGGGTGCAACTACTCTTGCCGGCACAAGGTCTTGCATCTAGGAACTCTTGCAGACTTGAGTGGTTAAACCGCAAAAACGTTGGTATGGACTCTATGAATGATGTTGCATTTGTCAATGGACACAATCAACCCACGTAACTACTGTAATTCAGGGCGAGGTCATAGGAATCAGTTAACCGGTTTTGAGCAGAAGGCGTAAGTATCATAGCAGTCGTAACCAATCATTACAAATAAGTAATAGTTGCTGCGTGCTACGTAATCAATCGCCAGAAAACGTTGTAACGTCTTTTATAGGTGTGAACCTTTTTTAGGATGTGGATTCAAAATACATGACTATGATAAACTGTGAGTACTGT
Organism: Spizellomyces sp. 'palustris'; assembly: GCA_006535965.1. Taxonomy (NCBI): domain Eukaryota; kingdom Fungi; phylum Chytridiomycota; class Chytridiomycetes; order Spizellomycetales; family Spizellomycetaceae; genus Spizellomyces; species Spizellomyces sp. 'palustris'. The sequence goes on along the minus strand of QEAR01000036.1, from coordinate 190,166 downwards.
CATTACACTCCTCCCTGCTTAGGCGGTGAACTTTGTCTCTTTCACCCAGTTTGCCACGGCGCTCTTCTCTCTGTTGACCCACTTGGTAGTACTTCGTACCTTTTCTAGTGCCTGATTAACAGGCATGGTCGCCAACTTCAATTCCTCTTTCCGCTTATCCTTTTCTTCCTCAGTAGCGAGGTCCTCGCCCCGCAACCACCGCTCAACCTCGTCCGTTACATCAGTGCCCGTCTGATCAACGAATCCGAGTGTCAACATGGCAGCGAGGAGAGACAAGGTAGGGGCATAGCGCTCGACCAAAGTCTTCCAGTTCTTGGTTGAGAATTGCCAGAGCAGTGGGCGTACCCGCTTGGGGTCGGGGTTTTCTTTTGAAAGACTTCGCAGAGGGTAGTAGGCATCTTGAGGACGCACAAGCTCGGTATTGAGGGTAATCTCGTTAATGATGCGGTCAACCAGGGCAGCGTCGTTGGTTGCGCCGAGCGCGGCCAGGGCTACGAGACGCTGGTCTGCAGTCGTGGCGGTTTTGTAGATTTTGAGAACTTCTTCAAAGTCTTCAGCGGAGGATGTGCTATTCCGCAGGACAACGCAGTAGGCGATACCACGAAGGTTTGGAGGTAAAGCTTTTTCATCGCCGGCAACAAAGTCCTTGAAACGCTTCTGAAGGGCAGCAACAACGCTAGAAACATATGCATGTCAGATAAGCCATTTTTTGTAAATCGAAAGGATCTTATCCGGACATACTCTTTGTCATTAGCAGTGGCGGCGCATTCAACGACCAACGTGCGCTTAAGCGCCGTCAAATGGTCCTCTTTGTCAGGATAGTCATAGCCCAAGGCCTTGGCTTTGCCAGAAAACAAATGACGCATGATGGTTTTGAGGCCATCTGCTACCTCCTACGTACAGACGAACGGTGTTGGCGATGAGACAAGTTGCATGGCGATACAAGAATCGTTTTAGTATCCCCACCTTAGGCTCCTTGTACCATGCGGCAATCACTGACTTCAACCGACCAGCCAGCTCGTCCAAGACACTATGATCAGAATATTTAGCAACACATCCAAATGCCAAATACGCAGACTTTCCCTACATGTAATCTTCCTCTGCTTCAAAGCTTCGCAGGAGCTCCAAGGCGCCGGTGGTGCTTCCGTATCCGGCAACAGCCAACGCGAACGCATCGGCGAGCACACCGATACGATCTTCGGTCGTAAGAGCAGTCGGAGTGTTTTTAACAACAGACCCCAAGTTGCGGAGCTGCTCCTCGCTCAAACGCACTCGATAGAAACCGGTCGTCTGGAAGTTAAGCTTCCAATATGCGCCTTCTGCCTTCGAGTATGGGAAGGTAACAGAGGATTCCTTCTCAGACAAGATGTGCTCGGTGGGCTTGCGAGAGTTCAGGTGCGTGACGATTCCGAGCGGGACCCACCAGAGGGTACCCTTCTCATCCTCCTCTTGGCTCAGATCACCCGATGAGAGGTAGCGACTTTGCTTCAGACGAAGGGTCAATTCGCCCTTTGCCTCGTCAAAGTCTTCACTGAGAACAGCGACAACAGGATAACCGACGTCGCGGGTCCATGGTCGCATAAAAGAGGCAACATCCTGACCGGAAGCGGCGGAGAGCGCGGCCCAAAGGTCACCTGTTGTGGCGTTGGAGAACTGGTGCTTTTTCAGATAGGCACGCGTACCCTGCTTGAACGTTTCCGTGCCCAAAAATGCGTTTAACATTCTGATGACAGAAGCTCCCTTGCAGTAGGAAATGGCGTCAAATATCTGAGTGATCTCGGCCGGGCTCTTCACATCCACGTCAATCGGATGACTACTGCGAAGGGCATCGAGCTCCTTTCCGCGCGCGTAATCATCAATTAAGAACTGTGTCCAGACCTGCCATTCGGGGAATAGGTTGTCCACAGCCATCCATCCTACAAAGGTTGCGAACCCCTGTAATAACAAGTTGTAAGCGATGTGAAACTCGAAACATGTTGCATTCTAACCACACAAGGCGAAACGTAGACTGTACCTCATTCAACCAGAGCTCACTCCACCAGTCTACGATACAAAATCATCAGACACTGCGAGCACAACAGCAGTACTTGCCACGCCTGTACCTACCCATGGTGACCAAGTTGCCGAACCACTGGTGTGCCAGCTCGTGACCAACAACTGTCCAGTAAGAACGTGAGAAGGGCTGAATCACAGCGCCGAGTCTGCCAACAATAATTTCATACCGTAAGCAATGCGTTGCTTAGCTTTGGCGCTGGAAGCCTTCTCGTCGTAAAGAAGATAAACCTCACGGTATGTGACAAGACCCCAATTTTCCATGGCTCCCGCACTAAAGTCTGGAATGGCAATAAGATCCATCTGCGCGTTGTCAAAGTCACCGCGTAGTTAGCCACATGCTTTGCAAGATCCATATCTCACAAAGCAATTTTTACCTTGGGCAATGGGTACGCAATATCAAAGTACTCTGAGAAAAACTCCAAGGTACGGGCACACACATCCAGCGCAAACCGTCCTTGTTCCTTGTGACCCTTCAAGGTGTACACACGCACAGTCAACGGTTTTGCATCTGCAGGTTCTTTGGGGTGCGCCTGAGTTTCGATGTACTCCAAATCTCCAACAGCAAATGCCAGGAGCTATGACAGGGTATCAGCAACGATTTTCAGTGCCTTCAAAACCCTGTTTGACTCACATAGGTGCTCATGACCGGAGTAGTAGCAAACCTGACGGCCTTCAATGCCTTTCCACCAACGGATACATCCTTTTCTTCCACGGCGTTCATGTTGGACAATGCGGTCAAGTTCTTACCAACATTCAACGTCACGTCAAATGTCGCTTTGAGATTCGGCTCGTCCCATGATGGAAGAGCCCTTCTGCAGTCAGTCGCCTCGAATTGCGTGACCACCATGTGCCTTCGAAAAAGACAAAATCACCACATTAGCTACAGCCATATTCATAGGAGCTACATGTAAAAGCTTACTTTTTCTGTCCGTCCTTGTCAGTATAAGAGCTCCTGTAAAATCCGGCCATTTTGTCATTGTGGGTGCCAGTATACTCCACGTGCAGAGTGGCGGTCGCACCCTCCTCGATTTTGGTAGCAAACTCAAATGTCACAGTCTCTGCCTTTTTGTCGTAAGTAATGTTTGTAGCAGTTTGCCTACGGAAAAGGTGGCATGTCGTTCGTCAGAAAATCTCCATATTAACATGCCCTATCAAAAGGGCAACCCACGTGTTTTCCGTTTTCATGTAAACGGTGGTAATGGACGCCGACGAGACATCAAGTTCGTTGGCATTGCAAACAATCTTGGTAAGGGCTTCGTTGATCTTGAGGCTTTGAATGCACACTTATCAGGAACCTTTACAGCGACTCATAGGGTGAGATGATCTCACCTCACGTCGACAGTTCCTTTAAATTTGAAAGTTTCGAGATCCGGCGTAATGGTTACCACATAATGAGTAGGCTTGACGGTGGCAGGCAGGATTTCGCGGCCCAAGGTGGCACTCCCGCTGGCATTGGCATGAAGATGACACATACTGCACGCGCGTGTTGTTTCGGTGTCGGTAGAAACAAGAGTCGCGGATGACGATTGTGTTGGGATTTTATTCTTGGAAACAGGTTCCTTAGAGCGAAAGAGGTCGGCGAATCCTGGACAAGCTTTTTGAAGACGACCAAACCAGGTCATTATGAGGTGTTTGTATTGTGATGAAGGACAAGAGGACGGGGAAACCAACTCACCGTCGCGGTTTTGTACTTGTTCTTTTGGTGTTTTTTTTTCGAGGTGAGCCGAGAAGGGCTGCAAAGACTTTTGTTTATTTGTGGAAACTTGTAATTTTCCACAGCAAAAACCTTTCTTGAGCGATAACAACGACGACAAAATCAAAGGAAAACGGAGAGCCAGCAACCCACGCTTTCAGCCCACGAAGTCTCCAAAGCTCTCTCAAGTCCATATTTGGATAAATTACGGTTCACGGGAGCGCTGCAAATGTCTCCACTGCCCACGATCAAAAATCGCTTTGTGGAAGGGTAAGCAGACCACGACGGTGGAACATGCAACAAAAAGCGCACTCGACGATTGCGAAATTATCTCTTTTGCTACGTAAAGTTGGTAAAACCCACGTTTCTAAATATGCTATACACACACATATCTATATATATGCCAAAGGGTGTCGGTACGCATCAGAGGAGTCAAAAGACTGGAAACTAGCACTAGAGGAAAAAAGGCACTATCGTACTCGGTATGTCCGCTTAAGTGTATTACTCACTACCCCGGCTGCGTCAACAACGTTCAACTCAATATCCACAGTCAATTCACGGTGATTATCGTGTGACTTTTGACATTTGAAAGTACCCTCCAATATCTCTCCTGCAGAGGGTGAATGCTAATGAGCAAAACTGACCAAACCACATTCTTGATGTACCAAAATTGTTTATTTACCTTTTGAAACTTCCAGCGCTTTCTCAAAGGCGAACATGGTCTGCTTCCAATGTGTCCCTTTTGCAGCCGGGCCCGTAGAGAAGAAGACTTTATCAAGTGGTACACCGTTTTCGTCCTCGCCATCAAAGTAGATATCGAACCATCCGCATAGTCCGTTGACACGGCCGTCACGCATCATTTCCAGTCGGAAGGGAGAGGTGAAATCCAATTGCGCTACAGTGGTCGAGCCAATGTCGATGCTCTTGATGGTCGCAGTTGTAGATACGATTATATTAGGATCAGCAAAGTCAACACTTCCATCATTAAGGAATCCGTATTTCATTGTTTCCATTTTGAAGCCTGTAGGGAGGATCGATGAGATCCCAGATCTAAATGACCATTCGTATATCGGATAAACACTAAACGCACCGTACACATCATTCCAAAACGTATACTTTTCATTTATCCATTCTTCATCCTGGATAGCAGCAAGTAGGATGTCTGACCGGCTAGGTGCGACTGAAGCATATGTAATCGTCAACGGCCGGAATGCAATTGAAATGAGCGGTCAATATGGACACTTACGTATCCCGTCGGGAGCGAGCCATCGATCTCTTGCTACCAACACAGAGTCTAGCATTCCCTCGTACAACAGAAAGTATCCCTATAGAAAGAAGCGTAACGGTAAGTCCCAAGAATCTCATTGGCCTGCCTAACGGCAAAGGCAACCACGTCCTCACCATCCATTCAGAAATAATAATATCAACATGCTCCACAGGCAATGTGACCTCCTCAACTTTCCCTTGCACAAAAGTAATAACATTGTCTAATCCATTCTCGGCAACAATCTTGCGTGCTTTGTTGATGATTGTCGAATTGTCCACTGCAATCACCTTGGCAGCTCCCGCCTTGGCAGCAAACATGGATAATATCCCAGTTCCGCATCCAACATCCAACACAACTTTTCCTTTGAAATAGCCCTTATTATGATATACAAAGTCTCGATAGCTCTCGGTTCGTACACTGTCTTTTAACATGCTCTCGTGGATCTCGGTTTCCGCATACGACCCGAAGTAATAGTCCATTGCCCATTCCTCGTCCTCTGATTCATCGTCAGTTGAGGTATCCACTCTCACCGTCGCCTTTCCGCCCTTGGTCGTAGGCTCATCCAAAAAGGCTTCCTTCACCATGTCTTTGTACTGCATGAATGCCTTGGTCAGCTCATCGAGTCGTCGCTCCGCAAGGATGGCACGCTGTTCAGCTGCCTGAAGACGAGCATGCAATTCATCTTCTGCTGATGTTGGCGTACTTTCCGCAACGGGCGCTACCGAATGGCCAGAGATGATAGCATCCAATTCCTCGTCATCTTCATCTTCAAAAGCATACAACAACGGATCATCTTCCAAAACGGGCTGTAGGTACCCATCATCATTCAGCCAAGGTGCGCTCTTCCCAGCTTCCAGGAGCGCGTCTGCAGTGAAGGACGGATCGTCCTTCGCCTTGGTTCGCACATAGTTGATAAGCCGTATCGAACCGTAAAAGTCCAAGCCTGGTAATGAATTTGCCGTTGAGTATATATGCAGCCACGATAACTGAGACCTGCGTTCCGATTTGATAAACATCAGAACGCAATCTTCTCCGCAACGCTGTGCTCAGCCAGAGATAACTGTATTTCTCGCTATGCTAATCATATGTCTCCATGATTTGCCCTTTCCTATCTACTAGACTTACCAAGATTCTTGCGCACGGCTTTGAAATTAAAAGAATGGACTTGCCGACAATGCTCAAAAGCAGCTACAGGAGGCGATATCTTCTCTGGACAGAATGGACATTGCGCTTCGGCTTCTTCGTCTTCCCAGTCGTCCCATCTCGTGTCATTCTCGTCGCCGAATTCAGAGTGGAGGTCTTTAAAAAAAAAATGGACAAGTATTTCAGCGTGTGTTTATGTTGGCAAAATTGTGTATTGGCCGACAGCATCCGAGTCGGTCGTGCTAACCTCTTTCCGCGTCGCCAATAGAGCTCGCTACTTCATACCGGTCGTCGTAGTCGTAACCGGCACCGAACATTATCGACGGCAACTTGGAAAACGAATGGCAATGCCTCAAAATTAGCAAACTGGGTTGACGATTACTGAACGCGTCCCAAAAAATAATTCAGACTTGCAATGGGCAACCATTGGCTCTGTTTGTGGATCATGTGATCAGAGTCCACTCAACGACGATCACGACGACGACGAGTTGAGCGCAAAGATATGAAAGAGCACAAGTGCATGGTAGTCAGGTTAGAAGTACCGACTACCATCATCAGATTGTTCACTCCCTACGTACACTCATTAATCATGCTAAATAAATAAAACAATAATGAATCCTTCATCCGCATCGTCAGACAGCACCTTTCCCTCCGTTCCCTTCTGCCAGCCTGTGGATTACCGGCTCGCCATCATTGCTAAAACTTCCCAGCGCCATGCCTATCCACTCTAGATTCCCAATCCCATCTAAATTCTCGTCGCTTGCGCCGTGGCTTCTTGACGATTGGCTCTTTGGGTGGGCCGCGGTCCTCTAGATCACCTTCATGCACGTCTTGAACGCGCACCGTTTTGTCAAGTAAAGGTGATGAAAAGACATCTGTTAGAGCTTCAACGGAACCGTCCTTCCCGCAACCTTGCTTTGCATCGTCGTCGTCTTCGAAAAGTAACCTGGCAAGCGTGCTATTGGTATTTGACGCGGTACACAGAGAGTTCGGTAGTGCTGCCAACGAAGACGTCTGCTTGTCACGTGCTCTCGTCGCCAAAGTTGCCTTTCCTTCCGTCAAATGCTTTTCCCATTCCTCTTCTCCAACCGCACTCCTCACTTCCTCCATCCGATGCTCCAGCTCTGCTAGTCTCGGACACCCTTCCGCGACCAGCATTCGATGATACTCCAGCGCCTTCTCCCACCGTTTCCACCGGATAAACCCACGAATAATAGAATTATACGTATGTACATTAGGCAAAAGCCCTTGTTCCCGTGTCATGCGAAAGTAGGACTCCGCCTGCTCAAAGTTGCCTTCCCAGGCATACCCTCGTATGATTCGTCCGTATGCATAAACAGTCGGCTTTAAGTTAGTTGCTCGCATCCGATCAAAAACCGCTTGCGTCATATGCAGTTCTCCAAACTGACCCTGCGGGGCCGTTAGCTCACTAAAGATCCGTGCGTTTGGTTTCACGTTATGACGCGTCATATCGTCGAATATCCGTTTGATACCAGAGACACTTGCATCAGCTTGGATGGTAGCCACCAACAGGATGCGGAAGCACTCTTCATCTGGCGTTACGCCAGCTGCTTGGAGATCGGCCCACAGTTGGCGTACAACGGACACATCGTCAATAAACAATGACATAAGTTGGGTATACGCCGCTGCATCAGGTTTGACACCACTTGCTCGCATCTCAACGAAAACTTTCAGGGCGGTCTCCGGATCTTTAACGCGAGCGAACGCGGCAAGAAATGCAGAAAGTACGTGCGAGTCCGGTCGAGTACCAGGTGCGCGGTTATTACGCAGGCTCGTGCTCCGAAGCATCTCACGGTATGCACGAGAGGCAGCGTCAAAGTCGTCACGTCGTAGATAGCCGTCGATCAATTTTGTCATCATATACTTATCAGGCTTTACATCATCCTGCGCCATTACCCTGATCATTTCTTCAGCAGAGATTTCATCACGCTCAATGAGATAGCCACGGATCAAGGATCCGTATATTGATGGGTCAGGTTGAATCTTCCGCGCTACCATGGCATTGTACAGTGTGCGCGCCTCCACCAGCCGACCTACACCGACAAAGTAATCTATTGCAACCGAGGCAAAAATCATGTCTACTTCCTGCATTTCGTCGTTGAAAATGGATTCGAAGGTAGGGAATACGTCGTTCGTTGTATTTCCCCTTGATAATTTGTTGTGGAAGAGGATAGTGACGGTCGCGACATTCGGCTTGAACCCATTGTCTCTCATCCGCTTTAACCAATCCTCAACACCCTGCCCTCGTTTTAAGTGGGCACTGATAATGGAATTGAAAACTGCGACAGTGGGCTGAATTCCTTGATTTACCATTCTTTCATAGAGCTGACAGGCAATTGCCGGATTCCTATCCCGAGAAGCAAGCGCAATCAGCTGCTGGTAGATCGAGAAGTCGGGTATAATGCCGAGAAAGGGTAGCATTCGATATAGGTGTAGAGCACCACCAATGTCACCTTCGGCAGCATGAGCTTTTAGGAACTGACACACCACTCTCGTATCGATAAGTGCACTTTGTTGCCGCATTCCTGCGACCACCCAATCGATGCTTTCCCGATCTCGAGACTCGGCGGCTCTCTCATAAAACAAAAGCCAGGTATCCATATTAGGCTCGCCGTATCCCCTACTGCCCAGCCGTCTGCAAAGCCTGTGGGTCTTGTCCAGGTTTCTTCCTAGGCGCCATAGGTACAACCAAACAATTACATTCCATTCGTCAGCATCCGGATTCAGTCCAGCTGCCTTCATCCAACGCATTAGTCTATAAATTAGCTTCAGCGCCTTATGCGGACTAGGCAGTGTTCGTAATGCATTGATCACAGCACGGATCTCTTCACGGGTCAGCGATTCCAAAATCAGATCGAGATTCGTTTTTAGGTCCGCACCGTTCCAAGACCCATGTACGAGAAGCCACCATACTCTGCTTGCATCGACATAAGTTAAATCTTTAAGGTGCGTTCGAAGTTCGTCCACTATTTCGGCGACCGAAAGTGCATTCCCATTACCACCCTCGTGCAGCACCGACATATGTTCTCCACTCTCATCGACCCCGCCGCCATTCCTTCCCAGACTCACACAATGCTCGCGGCTTTCATGAGCAAGGTGGTTGCTGTGAAAGGAACACGTAACACTATCTGTACCCACAACGCAAGCCAGTTCGCCAGCTATTCCTATGTGAACATGCCGCAGTCTGCCGTGATGATGAAGCTCCTCCCTCCTTTGAGTTACAGTATTTTTTCGACCCCGCCCGTGGGTTTGCACATGGCCATGTTTTTGCATTGTCCTCCGCTGACGTTCGCAAGGTTCCCGTCCGGAGGAGGACATTTGCCTCCATTTCAAACATTGTCCCCCAATCATCGCCACGCGGCCGCTTCGGGTGAGATATGGGTATCGTTGACGCATAGACGGACATAGCGAGAAGCTGCTGTTGAGAGTAAAGATGTTGGTAAGGCTTTCGAAGGTTGCTAGCGGCAGCAGGCGGTACGTGGCCGCGAAGCTCATCAATCACAAATGTATGGTCGGTAGTGTCGTTTAGCGCCTGCTTTACTGGCGGCAAAGGGACTGGAAGGAGAGAATGGCCGCAAGACGGGCAAGTCCTTTGTGAGCGCATCAGGATGCGGTTAGGTGCTAGCGGGGCGAGTGTTGCGGCGAGAGCTCCCCTGTTTACACAATGCGCAAAGAGAAAGGCAACTCCGCCAAGAACCCTGAAGACGCGAATGTGCACAACCTTATTTCCGTAGCCAATGCTAAACCTCAGGTCAGAGGAGTGCTAATAGCGATGCACAATGTACTTGGTGCCCAGTGGTTCTCCCCTTCGCCCGCGTTTCTCCAGATCCTTTCGTTCGGGCGATTCCGACTGTCATAGAAAATGCACGTGATTGCATTGTTGCTATAGCAATGTTTGGTCTTAAGCCAGTTCCCAGCGGAAAATGGAAAAAAGGATACTTTTAAGAGTTCCATGGAGGATAGCAGCAGCGGCCGGCAAGTAATGCAGCATCACCCCCGGCCGCGCAGGTTATTGGCGCAAAGGAGATTACTGGCAAGGAATCAGTTTCTTTGCTCGCATTGTTTATTTCCGTACAAAGCTTGCTCCTTCAGCCAAAAAATGTCATTTCCTTCTGTTCCCTTCAATTAAGCGAATAGCTTTTCCAAAATGGTATTCTAATACTCTTGTTTTCTCTTTCATCATGAACGACAGTCCGTGTAAACTTGTCCAGTCTGTCTCGAAATAGGAGCCTTGACTGATATGTTTACCATTTGATGACCAAACTGTTCGATGGTCGTAATATCTCCTCCATACACATTGGACTGTCACATGCTGATCGCTGTACGGAACGTAAAATGCAGCCGGGTCTTCCTGCGTTGTCAACTCCAGCAGCTCTTTCGTATATTCGTCAGGCCAGAAACTTACTGCCCGGGTTTGAAATGCGACGTTTACTGGGTCGCAGGTGTAAGCACCGTCTCTCTCTGTAAAACATGATGGATGGGAACACACCTAATTGTCGCATCTCCCTACTCGCGGCTTCCATAACCCGTAGAGTCTGCACGTTACAAAAGTTCAGAATGTGGATAATAACCTCATTTGGCAAGCGTTGACTGCTGTTCAGTGCCATGTTGCAGAAGAAGCTGCAGGAGCTGTCAGATCGCACAGACATATAAATGCTCTTGATCTTTTGCCGTTTCATCCGTGTTCCCAACCGAGTCACTCCCCAGTATGAGATCTTTAGTCACCAAAGATTAGGATTGACCTTATGAAGGAGTAGATGATGCCAATCCTAATCTTAAAGTAAGTAAAAAGAAGCAAGCAGTATGTGCAACAAATCAAACCTAGTTAACACGGTAACGAATAGATAAATGAGTTAAGGTTAACATACGCATTTTACATTCGGCAGTGGAAACTTAACATCGCTCAACCATCATTTAGTAGCCCCTTTCAATGGAACTACCAGTGCAGTCTTGGGAACTTTTGGAAACTAGTAAGATCTTCGCCGCCTAGATGTGGTAAGTCAATACAATATCCGAAAGAAAGTCTCAAATCTGGTCCTCTACAGCGTCGATGCGACATGCAAAAAGTAAAAGGATGCACCGCACAATTATGACAATGAAGAAAAGGCTGATTAACATGTAATAGTAGTATGGGGACTCCATTCCCCATGAATCACGCCGCAGCTGGCACTTGGCTGGGATAAATCACTTCGTGGAAGCGCTGGATCTACCAATCTGAGGAAAACCTCAGATATCTGGTGAGTGGAAGGATCCTCATGATGCTCCAACCAACCCATACAAATCAAGTCAGAATTCCTGCTTGTGCAAAATCCCATGCAAGTATATGATTGGAGACCTGTGTGGCAGAAGGGCCATGTTGGTACTTTATCTAGGTTGGCCCTCCGACAGTTTTCACCAGGCCGTGCCGAGGGTGGTTATGAGCCCAGAACTGCAGCTTGAGCCCATGGTGCTCAAGGTGGCCGGCGCATTCCCACCCAAGCTGACGGCTGCAAGCAATTCTGAGAATAGGCCATCGCCCAACCACGTTGAACCACTTGATGTTTGCAAAAAATGAAACACGCTCGCCTTGGGCGTTGCAAAGTCATGTGAGCACGTGCTTATGTCATTTCCGGAGTTGTACCGACCACTGTTTTCTACCATCTCCCTTCAGACTGCCACGACCTCAATTCCGTATCTATTGCTCAGATATTTTCTGCAAAGTCATATATATCCATGACTTGCTGCAGTCGTGTGAATTGAAAAGGAGGACAATGGTGCCAATTCACATTATACAGAGGCCGTGAGTGTGTGCATCTGCCAGGTGATCATCATGTAGAAAATGTCATGACAATTGGATGTGTTCTAATCTGTTCCTACGCTACACATGTGCTGAATACAATTCCATCCACGCGCAAACAATTCATTCTCTAGTGTGGAAATAAATACGCTAACTACACTGGGTTTCAGAATATCAGAATGGGGGATTAATCTTGCCGGCTATCCTCCAATCCTCATCCAAATCAGGATTATCCAACCATCGCTCTATCACAATATACTCGGTGACATTCTTGATATCTTTCGGGTTGCCACCTACTAGGACATTATTCTTGTTGTAGAGCGCCACAGACTAGAGAAGAAGAAGCATCTCCTTTAGCGTACAGTGGAGCAACCTAATATTCAAACGACGTTCACCTGTTTCAATGAGACTTTGACAGTCACTTGGGCCATATGATACTGTGGTCCACCCTTCTCAAACTGAACTTTGACTGCTGCAATGTGCACGGTGGTTGGGTGTTCAAACTGACCGTGTGATTTCCATTCGTATCTACCCAGCCTACTAGCGGCTTTCATGTCTGCATTCAAGTTCTAGTATACCACCATGAACGGCTCAGTGATTCAATATCTTTTGAGTCAATGAGGACGTTACACTTACAGCAAGCATGCTGTCCGTGACAAAAGACCGCAATTCATCCTTGTCTCCTCTGTCATTAGGTGGTAAATGAGCCCTCCAAACGTCAAAGAAAGCTGGATTCAGGTATATACGCACTTGGCAAAAGCATGATTCATTGCAGTGTACAATTCTTGGGCCTCATATGCGAAGGGCTTAGGTTTCCATCCCTTAATGTGCGTCCTCACTCGCCACGCACTAATATGGTCAACGACATAAGGATCTTCCGCACAACCCAAAAACAGTGATAACTGGCATTGTTTATACACACGAGATGAAAGAGACAGCTAGGGCTCGCACCCGCTGTTTGGCATACTCCTTGCCTTCCTTTGACAGAAGGGAAGGCCTTTTTTCCGATGGGTAGGGTATAAACGGGTCTGAAGGACATGTGTCAAAAAGGGAACACCAAAGAGAAGGGAACGTAAACATGAACATGCTAGCTACCGGCGATATTCAAGTCAACAGGTCGTCCACGCATAAGCTGTTGCTTTGCACTAGCAAATCTCAAGCCCAGTGGACGAAGACAGGGTCCCAAAGTAGCCTGGGTTGTTGTTCGGTTCGTTTGAATCGTGCCTCTGGAGTCGCCGGATAGGAAGTGTTGGGTGTGGAGGTTACGTGCGGCAGGGAGCAGCGGCCGGAATGGATGAGACGGTACATTCCTGCCAACTAAAGCATGACTGAGGCATCGAGGGGATATCCATATATTCCGACGCAACATTGTGAACAGCTGTAGATCACTCAAGCAGAAGTTGATTTGCAGCTGTCGAACTTGGTTCTGCGCGTTGCCAGGGCAACTACCAGATGGGGATACTGTTGGCTGGTCGTTTGGTTCAGCTCGTTCATTGCCATCCGTGCATGCGAATGGAGACTATCTCAAGGGATGTTGCCGAGGGTATCCCGTAATATCAACATCACATACTCTAGCAGTCTCCTCAGGTCTGCCAGATTATATCACGTTAAATTCCGTGGACCCTTTCTTGCTGCTTCATAGGTACAGATCAGGTCCACACAGCAACTAGCTTGGTAAGGCGATTGTGTCCCAAAGACTATGGCTCATCGTTCTTGCAAACATTCTTAATTACTCGACCCCGCTTTCAAGGACAATTTTCCTGAGGTTCTTTCCATGTGATAACTGTCCCAGTGTAATACTTTTATGCTTGTAGACGGCAGCTACAGATGCTGGGTAATGAATCAAGCCAGAGTCACATATGTTCTGAAAACAATGTTGTTTTACAATGATACCTGGCCTCTCACCACAAAGGAAAACTTGTCGCAGACAGCACGTATATGGAGAGATTATTGGCCAGGTCACCGAAGAATTTGATCAATCTCATGCAGCATTAAGATGCAGAAGAGGAGGATAAGCAAAGCAAGACAAATGTCTTTAGAGCTGGTCGAAAACGCATAAATAGTAGCTGATAGCTTGCAAGCCTTGACGCAAACGTCAACGATGTTGTTTGTTGATCTTCATACGACTCACGTGTTAAGTCTGCGATTAGCACAGCATCAAACCAACTGTCCTCCGCAACCCAATCCCCTTGACATTCGACTTGCACAACGCCATGCTCCTTCAAGACGTCTGCCTATCGGCTCTCAAGATATGGTGGTTCTCATCCTCACTCTCCCTCCGCCCACCAACACCCACACCTACACCTCATCTCGCCTTAAATATTGTCCTGCTCGCTTGGGCCTGCGCATCCTGGTCGAAGGCTTCGCTGCTCCTCCAACAACGCGGTTGGGGCTCTGCAGAGGATGAACGGAGAGTGCTTGCATGCTGGCACCTCGTCGTCGCGTACGGTGTTGTCTGGGGAGTTAACGGCGTAAGAATACCAGACGGTGGAAGGAAAGGCTTCATACCCGTTCTCGTCGGTGGGACGCTTGCGACTGTTGCGCTTGACGAGTTGATGTACCTGCTACTCTCGCATACGGTATTGGGGCCAGTTGTTATGACGATACGAGGGTACAGCCCTCCGCCTGATGCCCATGATGAAGATTGCGTCGTTTGTTTGGGTGTTGGACTGAGCGACGAAAATATGTCCGACGCACCCACCTTTGGAGCCTTACAAAGCTTTTGTAAAATTCATGCACACGTAGCGCATATAGAATGCATGAGCAAATGGTTTAGGATGCGGAGATTTGGGAGGCGCTGTCCCGTTTGCCGAAGACCTTTACAGGTGATTGTTGTCGATGATCGGATGTTGATCAGGGAATTGGGTTGGTGGAAAGGGGCACGGAAGGTCATAAAAGTTAGATGGAACTGGGGACTAGTTTTAGCAAGAGCCGGTGTTACGATTGGCTGTGTAATGGGTGTGCTGGCGGTTGTGCTGGCAAGAGCACGGTGGATGAAGCAACGGACAAAACGTCTGTGAATTGCTATTATCTATGTATATATAGCTGTACATGTATGTACTGTTTTGATTTCCCTCTCTTTTGTAAATACCGATCATTGTGTAATCTGTGCCATAAACTCTCGTGGCAACGCTCTTATGTCGGTGATCACTTCATCAGACACAATTCACAATACTGTTCAAACATCGGTAAAAAGGGCCCACAGCCCTTTGAGATACTGTACTATCTCATCTGCGCCCAGTTTCGACTCTCCGTACACCCGATCGACAAAAGTGATTGGCACCTCACCGATGGAGCAATGAAACTGACGTGCGCGGACCATCATCTCCATTTGAAAGACGTAACCCTTCGATTTGGTTACTGAAATGAGGTTTTTCAGAACATCCTTTTTATAGAGTCTAAAGTTGCATGAGTGTGAGTGCTGACTGACCGCTGTGAAAAAGGGACTTACTTACCGAAAACTGCCCGTCAAATCGCTGACACCGGGATTGAGTATCACGTCAGCCAGATAGTTGGCAACCCTAGATGTCAGTTTCCGACGGAGATCCCACCCATGTACTCCTCCGTCACGGTATCTTGTTCCTGTGACAACATCGTAATCGTACTCTGCCTGTAACCTTAGCAAAAGGAAAAGGGAAAAGACATGAGTTTTCCCCGGAACTAACAAAGCACCTAGGTACTACGATTCTCTACCTCACGAATTCGGCAATGAATTTGGGCTGCAGACGCCACAAAATGGTTAACGTTGTCACTTCCCCACTGGCTTCCCAGACTGTCTGCGTATCTAAACCTACGTGATGTGACATATCCGCATCCATAATAAAAATGTAATCGCCAGTCGAATGTTGTATACCGTGCACGTATGCGGTACCTGTCAGTTGATGTATGAACACTGACAGGACAATGATCATCAAAACACACACTGTTCACATACCCAATCCCAATTTTCCCGCTCG
Organism: Spizellomyces sp. 'palustris'; assembly: GCA_006535965.1. Lineage (NCBI taxonomy): Eukaryota > Fungi > Chytridiomycota > Chytridiomycetes > Spizellomycetales > Spizellomycetaceae > Spizellomyces > Spizellomyces sp. 'palustris'. The sequence goes on along the minus strand of QEAR01000036.1, from coordinate 174,255 downwards.
CGGTCGGAGAACCTGTCAGCAACGCCGAAATTGAGAGTGAGCGTGAGACGCTCGAGCTACGAGATACGACAGCCACGTTTCACGCACAATATGCTCCTCCCCATAAACTTTCTGCAACTGTTTGGCCACTTCCAAAGTACCATCTGGGGACGCGTCATCGATAACAATAATCTCGTATTTTAGTTTTCTGCATCATTGTAGAGAGTTAGCTTGGTGTTCAGCGAGTGCGTCCTGGAAGCAAGCAAGTCGTACGCGTCAGTGAATGCTTTCACCAAGAGCCATGTTATTATAGGGAGGTTTTGGCGTTCGTTGTACGTAGGAAGAAGTACAGAATACTTTGGGCTGTGCATGGAGGGTGAAAAAGTAGGGAAGCAATGAGGCAATAATGTCGAAAGTCTTTGGCGAGGAGGTTGGCCTGGCGGAACCGCTGGGACGTGTGCTGCGCGTAAGCATCGTTGTTGTCATGGCGATACGTCGGTGACTCACCACCACCATCTTTCAACATCCTCCTCTGGTGCGATCCTTGCATTGGCTGCATTTCGCCATGCTTCGACAGTGCGCGAGACCTATACCTCGGTTGCGGAAGGTATCTGACGTTCTATATGCCAGATGTCGTACTACCGTGCCCTGTCAGCCGATATCCCCCGTAAGTGCCAGGCCTGGATGGTTCGGCTGTTTATATTCGACAGCGGCTGCTTCCCAAACCCAGCCGACGACAGCTGGTAGGAGCTTCTCTACTTACAAGTTATCCGGGCATCTGCTAACAACTACTGCATACACAGGACACATTGAGATCCTTGGCCGCCTCCATCCAACCGACTCAGCAACAAATGTATCACCAACTATCGTATCCAAAACCCCACGACGACTCCATCTGCAACGCAATCATCCCATCCACATTCTCAAACGCCGCATTGAAAGCCACTTTAAGAACTATGCTGTCATGGATTCAATGGACCCAGTTGTAACAGTTCATCAAAATTTTGACTCCCTCCTCTTTACACCCGACCATCCGGGTCGTGCCGCCACGGATACGTATTACGTCAATGCAAACACCGTTCTACGCACTCATACAAGTGCCCATCAATCCGATGTGCTAAAGACACGAAAGGCTGACGGGTACCTCCTTACGGCCGATGTCTACAGAAGGGACGAGATTGATGTGAGCCATTACCCAGTGTTTCATCAAATGGAGGGAATCCGGACATTTGACAGGAAAAAGATTGAGGAGGAAGCCAAGGTGGATTCGGGGACAAGGGCGATACAAGGCGCTATACTTTCAGAGTCAAATCCGATTCAGCCTTCACATACCACTCGTGAGGCACAGTTGGTGGACCTGCATCTACGACATTCGTTGGAGGCGATGGTGAGGGATTTGTTTAGAGAGGAGAAAGATTTGCAGATCAGGTGGATTGAAGCGTACTTTCCCTTTACGAGTCCGAGCTGGGAGATGGAAGTGTTTTATAGAGGAAATTGGCTGGAGCTGTTGGGTTGCGGTGTCATGCAGCAAGAAATTTTGGATAGATCAGGTACGCTTCCTTAATATTCGCCAATCATTAGGCAATGACCAAACCTATGATTACAAACAGGCAACTCTGACCGCATTGGTTGGGCCTTTGGGCTCGGTCTCGAACGTATCGCCATGGTCATGTTCGACATTCCCGATATTCGTCTCTTCTGGTCAACTGATGACCGCTTCATTTCCCAATTCTCATCTGGCCAAATCGTCAAATTCCAACCTTTTTCCAAATACCCTGCTTGCTATAAAGATATCTCGTTCTGGTGTTCGGAAACGTTTCATGACAATGATTTTGCGGAAGTTGTCCGCGATGTTGCTGGGGATTTAGCGGAAAAAGTCGAGTTGGTGCGTGTGATATTAACCTGGGAAATTAGCGACCGTTGGGCATCGACTGAACTATGGATTGTTTTAGATTGATCAATTCCAACATCCCAAAACTAAACGGACCAGCCGATGTTTTCGGATCAACTATCGGTCTATGGACAGGTGCGTTGACCTGCCATTTGATATCCACGTCGATTGTGCTAGTGGTATTGATGTGGCTGAAATGCAGGACATTCACTAATGAAGAGGTGGATCGCATACAAGACCAAGTCCGCGAGGTTACCAAGGAACGATTGGGAGTGGAGTTGCGGTGATGGGAACATAAGCATAGCATTAACTTATACCTCGGGAACAATCCATGCCGTTGTCTGAACCGACACAGCTTGGATATTTTGACATACACTATTGTGACGTAATCAAATGGTTGTACAAAACATACATAGTAAAAAACGTTATGGAACACTACTATCTTACAAATCATCCTCCCAACCGAATAACCCCATTTCCTATATGGCATGGAACATGCGAGTCCATCTTCACTGTCTAACCGCCATTATATCTATAGACAAGGTACAATACAGCACTCCGTATTAGCCTCGCAGAATCCTACTTGACGCCCTTATCGGTACCCGTTGTCATCCCGTCGATACCGATCACTCTGCATCCTTGGCGGCGGTTGACTATACTCACTGCCACCTCCGCCATGATTTGAGCCACTATCTGAATATTGCGCCGCAAAGCCACTGTAGTCGGATTCTACAGTTGAGTCACGCGGTCGTTGAGGTTGCGGCGGTTGATAACCGTAGGCTGGACGCATGCCAGCCTGGCTACCGTAATCTGATTGACCATCATAGTCATACGACATGGGAGGTGGACTCGCTACCATTCTCATGTCGGCTACTCCCGGTGGCGTTGAACGACCGCTCGGGTGAGCCAGGGCACGAACGTACGGATTCGGAAGCGGCGGTTGCGGCCCATAGCCACTGCCGCCGTAAGCAGATCCAGGTCCCGTCGGATAGTATTCTGAGCCAGGTCCGTAGAGTGCAGCAGTTTCCCTGCCGTAGTTATTGTCCTCGTAATACGCATACTGTTCGGTAGGATGACTTATCAAGTCTACATCGACACTTGGTAGCGTAGGTGCGGGACGGGAGCTCTTTCCGTACTTTGCAATCTCTTTGAGCTCCTTCTTCCGCGCCTGCTCAGCTCGTTTTCTCGACTTTTTGCGCAAGACTTCCGCGATACTAAATTTGTTCACTGTCAATAGGACAACTCTCTAGAAAAAGAAATACGAATGATTTCCCTACCGTTTGTCGACCTTGTGACAACAATATTCTTTCAAATTGCCTCGAATGTTGAACAATAGAGGAACGTATATGAAGAAGGCAGCCACAAGTTGAATCGCCGAAATACCCCAAATGGCGACCGTAAGCGTTGAAAGCCAAATTTGGGCGGCTGGAACCTTATCTGGCTGGTTGATCATCAAATATCCCGCTGCTTCGAAGACGTTGACGCTAGTCGGGGCATTACACAGGCCTCTTGGTGATGTCGTATTAATGCTTGGCGCCCCGTTAGCATCGGATAAACAGAACCCTGGCGGATTGTTTCTTGGGCCGCCAGCTGGAGGATTACTCGTGGTATCCTTGTACACGTCAAAGAGGAGGAAGAAGTTGAGCAACTGACGTGGGAAGTCAGCAAGGAGAAGACGTTTCCATCCTATCAAGAGAGCGATGATAAATACGACACCAAAGCATATCTGCGACAGCCAAAACACACCTCTAAAGGTGAAGAACACCCAGAAAGCCAATCGATCAATCGGCTTTCTAGATCCCTCGATTTTGTCAAACAAGCAGAAGTGCGGATATGACCGGATGACATAGTATCTGTAATAGACAAAGCACCGTAAGTCTTTGAGTTCTATTAACCCGACCCGGGACAAGGAATCACATACCGATAGGCCACAGTGTTGGTAAAAGCGTAAGAAATGTCTCGAGACTTGACAATCGCCATAGCCTTTTTCCATTCAACGACCAACAAAACGTACGACAAAACGACAGTGGCCATGATGAGCCAGAAGCGGACTTGATTCGACAGCGGCAGCGAGGACTCTTTGTTAGAATTTTCGTTCCCAACCAGCTGTTGCGGACTGACTTTGTCCAGCCCCTTGTCCACAGCGGTGATGATGAGCAACAGAACGACACCCAAATCGGCCATGTATACAAGGACAGACTTGAGTGTCATGACAAAAACCCACATGTACTCTAGTTGAGTAAAGCATGAGTTGTCAACAAAGTCCTCGACATCAATGAGGTCAAATTTGTGGTCTTCAATGTGCTCCCGCTTCCATTTTGCGGCGCCGCAACAAGACATTCTGCGTCAACGTCCAAAGGGATAACCGGCCCGGGCTGTGCACACGGCGACTGGAGGAGAGGGGAAAATGCACAAGCGGCCTCTTGTGTGAGAGTCGGTGTGCAGACCGGGTGGGTTGACTCTGTGTATGCGAAGAGATGCGTGTTGGAAGCGTTGTCAAGATGCAAAAACGTGTAGGTGATGGCTAGTGGGAAATCAACGACCCAACCCAACATTCCAATGTACGAGGCGTGATAGCCGTCGAAAGGGTGGCCGCTTTCCAACTTTTTTCCCGCAACGGCCGTAAAGTGGATGGAATGCATTAAAATGAATTATATACATTATGGATTGCATTTCATGTTTGAATTTTTGAGACTTGTTCTTGTCGGACATGCGCAAAAGGTGCTGTTAGTTTCCTAAATCCTCTGATCAACTCCAATGCCATGGCCATTCAACGATCCAACGCAAAGAACGACGGGCGACTGTTTTTTTTGTCTTTTGCTGTCGGGTTCCCCCAAAGGCCCTGAACCAACGTTTTGCCGGTTGAGTGCAGTTGGTCCATTCTGCCATTTGAAACTTGGGTTTCAACCACAAGTGACCTTTCAATGGGTTGCCAATTGTCTCCAAACAAATGAACCTTGGAGATGGACCTTTTTTCACAACCCCATTCGCTAGAGCAAACGGGACCAACTGTCTACGAGCAACGTTCGCCAAGTGTTCCAGGTAGCATCTCCGTAGTTACAGCATTTTCAGCCGTTGCAGGGTTTCCCTTTTGCCCAAAGCTGTCGCCCAAAGGCGTCCCCCAATTCCCAACCACGTTTCTTGATGGAGACGAAGTTGCTGCGCAGCGATCACGCGGGTCACAAGACTGTCATTTGTCCATAAATGGTCTAATCATTGTATATACCGGCAGAATCGGGCAGATAACTGCCGGCGCTAGATATTTAAACAACCTGCCAAGACGCCCATCCCTCCACCTTCCTCGCCGTTCTGTTCCTTGGAGACCTCGATACATCACGACAAGCAAGTATGCCCGCTGTACAAGACACGGAAATCTTGGTGGAAGCGAGTGACGTCTCCAAGACGCTCATTCGCACCAAACAACTGCCAGACCTGACCGACAATGACCTGTTGGTGCGCATTGACAGATTCGGCCTGTCCGCCAACAACATTACCTACTCTATGTTGGGAAGGTCGTACCAGTATTTTGACTTCTTTCCCACTGAAGATGCAAAGTATGGTAAACCTCCGGTCTGGGCGTCCGCAACCATTGTTGAGTCACGTCACCATCAGTTCAAAGCCGGTGATCGCATCTACGGATATTTTCCCCTAGCAAAGTACACGATTCTCCCCGTTTCAACCCGCGGTCTGACACCAGCATGGTTCTACGTTCACAGACCGCAACTTCCGGAAGACCGAAAGGTCTACAATCAGTACTTTGTCTGCGAAAAAGATCCTTTGTATCTTCCGAACAAGGAGAGGGAGATGATGCTCTTTAGGCCGTTGTACTGGACCAGCTACTTTTTGGATGATTACATGAATGAGTTCAAGTACTTTGGTGCCAAGAGGATTATTGTCTCGAGCGCGAGCAGCAAGACTGGTTTTTGTTATGCATTTTTGGCAAAGAAACGAGGTGGAACCGAGATCATCGGTATAACGTCTAAAACAAATGTGGAGTACTGCAAGAGCTTGGGCTTCTACGACTCTATTGTCACATATGACCAGGTCGACACGCTGAAGAGCAACGTGCCCACTGTCTACGTTGACGTTTCCGGAAACGCCGACCTTGGACGGCAAATTCACGCGATAGTCGGAAGTGCGTTGAGGAAGTCATTGAGCGTCGGCATGTCTCATGCTCAGGCATCCCAGGGTGAATTCCCTGAAGGCGTAGAAGTCTTCTTTGCCCCTCCTTGGATGAAGAGGCGGCAGGAAGAATTGCGCGGCCGGTTAATTGGAATGATGGTCGGATCATGGAAGGATGCCATGGCCAACGTCCACAAGTGGATCAAAATTACTGAAGTTGTCGGCCCCGAAGAGGTCGAAAAGACTTGGCAGCGCTTGGCAAAGGGTGGGTTGAGTCCCGACGTTGGTCTTATTGGATACATGTGGAAGGACGGTGAAAAAGGTGGACCTGAAGTGTGGAGCAGAAAGAGCAAGCTCTAACCTGTAGATAAAATGCATTGGAGAGATTTTCTGAGGCCTAGGATTTGCAAGGACATCATTAAATATATTGTACATAAACCCGAAAATGATCCTTTGTCTCAGTTGGATATCCAAACGCTTATATTATGTTCAAGAAAAGAATCTAAGAAAATAACGGTGAAACTAGGCAAACTACATCTCTAAACTCATCAACATGCAAAATATCAAGAACAAGCGGTAAAAGTAACATTTACAGGGAAAAGGTAACCACCCAGCTATTGCATTCTCAAGAGACCAATATGGGCTGGGGAACGGTATATGGCGCTGCAGAAGGCGTATTGCTTTTCGATGAGGTCGACAAGCGCTCCACAGCGGTTTGCGGCTGTGAAATAGGCGCTTGGGGCGGTGCTTTGATGGTCACGGTTACAGGACTCGTCCGCCCACCTTTTCTAGAGTCCAAGCTCTGGCTCACGCCCTTGTCTTCCCAAACCGTGACCGGGTATGCTCTCTCACCGACTCTGTAAGACACAGACCCAGGGTCAGTCCACAGTACAAACTCATCTGGAAAAGCCTTGTCGAGAGAGTTCTGCTGGACACCGGCGTCCTCAGCAGCTTCGACTATTAGAGTATCGACGCGTCCACCGAGAATCGAAATGGCGCGGAACCCATTTCCCCGCAATGGATGCGACAGGTCCCAATGCTGAGAAAATTTCGATTGCATTCTCGACGACAGGACGGATTGAAAACGTGCCCGAGTCGCAGCGGGAGTGGAAGACGGCAGATGTGATGCGAGAAACGTCGATGCGGCTGTGAGCTCGTTCAGCATCCTTTTTCCCTTTATACTTGTGGAATGTGGAAGGAAGTTGGTGTATCGAAACGAGGCTTTTATAGTCAGAAATAGATTTGATGAACACGGTGTTGTTGGGATGCGTTTGCTTGTGTGTGTTTAGCGCTTTGTTTTGAATCGTTCAATCAACCAACAGATATCCCCAAAATGAAAGAAGTACGAAGAGGCGTCTGATTTGTTTTTGTCCCCAAAAGCCTTTCTATTTCTAAAAATCCAGGGAAGGAAATAACGAGAGCAACAAAGGGCGATAAGCGTTGAAAAGGACGCCTCCCCTCCGCTGGGTCATGAGGGTTGTAATCCATTGGATAAGCGCCGCCTCAGGTGCCGCAACCCCCATTTAACTAAATAAAGTTAAATGGTACTTTTGTTGTTGCTATGTTCGGTTGCTAGCGTACGTATGGATCGGGTTCCCATGTCAACCCCGTGTATCACTTCAGCTGTGCGACGCCAGCCGCAGAAATGCCTCAAGAGCTCCGACCTCGTCTCCTTTTCCTCATCTTGTTTTTTCCTGCACCATGGCACCTTCTATGCTCCTTTTTGATGGGGATCACTACAGGGCTGGACAATGGTACTTGATATGTCTTGTCCTTTTAGTCGCCATACAAAGCGTCCCGCGACTCTGGAGGAGCTTGCGCCATTTGCTTTGCAGACAGCGCAAAACCGAGAATGGTTTGTAGTTGATACTTTCTGGCTAGCTAGACATTCACGTCTTGACAGGTTCCTAAATTGTGCTTTCTGTATCCATAGCTCCAAATGGTCAGCAAGCAGCGGCTCACAATCCCATCCTAGTGTTTTTCCATCGCTTGACCTATTTTCATCTCCCGTTCTATCCCTACTATCCGACCCGTCTGATCATTTTCCTTGTCCTCTACATACTCATTTCCGTGTTATTTGCTACGGGATCCATCACTTTGGAGAAGGATGTGGGATATCCACGTTATGGATACATGGCCCTTGCAAATCTATGCGCTGCAACCATCTTCGCCCTCAGAAACTCTCCAGCCTACTACCTTTTGGCCTTGCCATTTGAGCGGACAATCGATTTCCACAAGTGGTTTGGAGTTGGGGCTATGGTTTTTGCATGGGTTCACGGTGGACTGTATTTGCGACAGTGGGAGGCGCAGGATGTGACTGCTCTCATGTTCAATGAGAGATCGAGGTTGGCCTTTGGCCCCGCTGTGGCTGCTCTGGTTGCATTCGTGGTTCTGGCAGCTCAACGCCCGATTCGGAGAAGAATGTGGGAGCTCTTTTGGGCCATTCATATATTTGGGTAGGGTCCCCACAACATGATTTGAAACAGTAGTTTCTTTCTTGATTGCTCAAACATTTGCCTTCTTCCCATCAGGTTCCTCGCCATATTTGTTCTCGTAAATTTTCATACGACAAAAGGAATTGAATTCACACTTCCACCGCTTCTCCTTTGGGGCTTGGATCGCGTTATCCGATTCACACGGGGATGGCTCAGACCTGCTGTTGCGGAGGCCTCGTCTGACAGCAACGGACAGGTTACGCGTCTCGTGGTCCACCAAAACCCGCTATGGGGACGTGCTTATCAAGCAGGACAGTACGTATTCCTAAACGTTCCCCGCGTTGGCATGATCGAGTGGCATCCCGCCAGTATTGTGTCTGGTGCGCCAGTCAAAAACGATCTGGAAGGTGCTGATGGCGCTTTCCCACCGACGCAACATCAATACACGTTAGTGCTTCGCAACGTGGGCTCTTTCACTCGCCGATTGACGCAAGTCGGAGCAAGCCAAGAGAAACTCAAAGTCCGCATAGATGGTCCTTACGGAAAATGGGATCTCGCCGCGAAAAATTACAATCTCGTTGTCCTATTTGCCGGCGGAATAGGCGCAACTCCTATCCTGTCAGTTCTCTTAACAGTTCTTCGCAAAGCTTTAAAGACCGGATCCAATCGCAAAGTAGAGTTCATTTGGGCGGTGCAAACGGAGAATCAAATCATGTGGTTCGCCGATGAACTTGCCGAAGCATCTGCCCTTGGTGCCCATATTCGGATCTTTGTGACGCAAACTCCTGAAACAACATCATCCACTGCGATGGTGACGCATACAGAAGACGGTGCCAAAATGTTTGCAGGATGCGAGATCTTGTACTTTCGACCACATATTGAGGATCTGTGCCAAGACATCAAAAATAGGTCTCCTGGAATCGAGGCTGCTGTTGGAGGTTCGGTCTATCTCCTGTGTCTCCGATGAAAATCATAGCTAATGGCTCTATACTCTCTAGTTTGCGGTGCTCCTGGAATGGTACGTTCTACTCGAGATGCAGTCCGAAAGTGCTCCGATGTGCGCTCTCTATGGCATCTACATGCCGAGGCCTTTGATTTGTAGCACTCGCCGATTATCATGGACGGCACGACTATAGATGGTTTTGGTTGGCTCGTAAAGGAAGAGGACACTTGATAACTTTGGAAGAGTTTGTGAAAGGCTGTACATAGTTTTTGTAACTACCGGATGTATATATTTGATCTCTAAGAGTGGTAATCCCGATCAGACTATTGCATTTGCACAGAATGTTCATGGAATCATGATCAGCCACATTGGAGTGCGGGTGGAGTGTACTGCACTTGATCGGGACTCGCACGGCGCGGCTGACGGTGGTTGGCGGCCAACTCCAACACGCTCATCACATAAATCGGACGCACGTAGTCGCGTCATATCTCTCCATTAGACCTCCCCCCTTCCGTCCGCGTGCCACGTTCCATATCCTGCTGTATTTCCAGCCAATACCATGAGCTTTCTGTTTAAAACACGACCGCGGACGCCAGCCGAGTTGGTAAAGGGAACTAAGGACTCGGTGCAGAAATTGGATGTTGGAGATCGGAAAAAGGTGGGTAGAGAGTAAGCGGTGCTGATTGGGCTAGGGAAAATAGCAGTCATGTGGCGGTAGACAGTGGATCCGACACTCTCTGGATTTGACGTGGAGACAGATTATACGCCCTGTTTGGACACTGGATAATGGACTTTGAAGAAGAGGAGTACATGGAGCAAATCATGGACTAGGAAAACGAAACCAGCTGAAGGCTATCGGGATGCTAACCATATCGCATATCAGGCAAATGAAGAAATATCAAAAAATCTTATTTCCATGAAGACCATTTTGTATGGGGACGGTGGTGGGTACCTTACACCCCTTGCGAGGCTTTATAGATGAGAGATTGATTTGAGCTCCGATGGTTCCGGGAATAGAAAATGATCCAGTACCAGAGCAAGTCGCGCAACTTTCGCAGGAGGTATATAACAACGATCTATTGCCATCACTCGTGCAGAATATAGCAAAGTTTGAGTTTGAGGTATTGTCCGTCATATATACCACATACGACACATCCCGTTAATCCTACATCTTAATCCCCTCTATAGGCAAAAAAAGATGTTGCACAAATTTTTAACAACCTGCTTCGGAGACAAATCGGAACCCGGTTTCCCACTTCGGAGTACATCGGCACTCGAGAGGAGATATTGGTTGCTCTAATCCATGGGTTAGTACAGAGCTGTGGATAATCTTAAGGCATATTTCTCACAATATTTTTCAGATATGAAAACCAAGAAATTGCTTTAAACTGTGGAATGATTCTTCGAGAATGCATTAGGCACGAATCGCTCGCAAAGTCGATCCTTGAAGGACCCCATTTCTGGAAATTCTTCAGTTACGTGGAACTATCGACTTTCGATGTGGCGTCAGATGCATTCGCAACCTTCAAAGTACGGTATTCACTTTGCTTTGCAGCGGCGGCAATTTTGCTGACGGTATTTTTGATAATGGTGTGCAGGACCTCCTTACAAAACACAAGCCCCTGGTCGCTGAGTTCCTTGCCAAAAATTACGACGAGGTACGCGGAAGTTATGAGACATTTCGTCGCGAACGAAACTCAACCATCTTCGGTCACAGTTTTTTGAAAAATATACACAACTTTTGAACTCGAACAACTATGTCACCAAACGCCAGTCGCTCAAGGTAGGCGGCTGATAATACGCGATTAACACACTTTAGTGTACTGACGGTGTACCAGCTCCTGGGGGAACTACTACTAGATCGCACAAATTTCACAATAATGACAAAGTACATTAGTAACGCTGAGAATCTCAAGCTTATGATGAACCTGTTGAGAGATAAAAGCCGGAATATTCAATTTGAAGCCTTTCATGTCTTCAAGGTAAGTAAGTGGGATATGCCAGGATGAAAGTGGCCAATGCTCACTTTCGATGCTTCCGTTAGGTCTTTGTGGCGAATCCAAATAAAGCAAAGCCAATATTGGACATATTGCAGAAGAATCGGGATAAACTGATCACATTTTTGAGCAACTTCCATAATGACCGAACAGGTATGTTGCGCCCGTTGCTCTCACCCGACGAGTATTGATTTTCATGATCAACGTAGACGACGAACAATTCAATGATGAGAAAGCATTCCTCATCAAGCAAATACATGAGCTTTGACAACTATACTCAGCAGGCATTACTTCCTTGCGGGTGATGAGCACCTTTTCAACTTCGAACCGCCCGGTCTTACCGGGGTGTTTATTGTATCTTTTTTGTGCTTTATTCTATTTCTGTAGCGAAACCGAATTGGCTTTTCAAGGCATTGAAGGCGTAGCGACGCTGGAGGATGCGCGGCTTTCTTTACTGTATACTGATAATATCCCCAACATTAAATAAGTCTTCTCTTGGGAATACCAAACCAATTGGACCGACTCATTCGAATGTGGATGGTTGTACCGACTCGCTGACGAAGCCGCACTCCGTTTGGCATCTCGCGTGGAATCTCGATAGGAGCGGTCGCCGATTGGTCAGATAGTTTGCATTCAGTTCAACAGGAACTGCTTGTAAGAAGCGACAGGGGCGGATGAGGCTTTCGGTGGTTATCGTCAACTGCAATAATTTGGTCACGATCTCTGTCTGGGTTGTGCATCCGATCCTTGAAGTTGTTTAGCGAGTTGCCCGCGGACAAGCCATTATCCACTTGAGAAACTGCCAGCATGCCCAGAGAACCGCCTTTCGACCTCCTGAAATTCGCGCGAATGCGGATTCTGTTAGTACCTGTTCACCCTATCCGCCGCGACACCTTCCGCAAATATGTAGATAGTCTTTCGCAATTCGATGTTGTGTCCCTAATGGATTTGACACCACCAGACTCAAGCCGCTCCCAGTGTAAGTTCTGTTTTGCAATAAACGTATTCACACGAAACTCGCATCTCTGTATGCCTCTCGGTTCTCGAACATTATTGCTCATCTTCTCTCGACACAGCAAAGTTTACAGAACAAATGTATCACCATGAAGGTTATTTACACATAAATTATGTTACGAGTTATAATAAAGAGCATCTACCATTTGAGGAATTTCAACTGTATCGGCAAATTGTCGGGGTACGTCTCAGGCACTGCAATAAAGAAGGGTTGGGAGAATTCACATGTTTGCTCGCGATATTAGGTGATTGGAATCATGCACTGTCAACAGGTTGACAGTATAGGGGAGGGATACAAGCGTTTTCAAAACATCCTGTCACGGGTATTTGCTACCTTTTATGCTGATCGTTACGAAGGCTTGCTTATGTATATTTTCTGATACCTAGTATCCATCAGTTCTCGCGTCGCGATGCTTTGCGTTTGAGCCAACTGAACAGCAAGCTGACGATACGAGAGGATGTATCATGATTCCGGATGATCCCAAAAAGCTCTCATTTTATCTAATGACGCAGATCAATGACTTGGCCAATGAGCTACTGGTCGCATTTGGAAACTTGGTCAGTGATAAGCCCACCATAATTCTATATGCCGCGCCGCGTCTGACTTTCGTCCACTTTAACAAACTTCCGTAGGCTGCCCATTTCGACAAGCGCCCGATGATTAGTGGACCGCTGATGCCTTCCTCGATTGCATCAACTCCCATTAGTGCACACGCAACAACATTCCCCGCGTCTCCCGCCTCATTTAGTCCAACTATGCAATCACTCCCATCATCTGCATCCATCCTCCAATCTCCAAGTCTATCGGCGTCTCTTCCATTGAGCGGAGTATCTACTCCTATACGTGAAGGATCTGCCCCACTTCTATCCGCTCAGGATTCAACAGCATCAATGTTGGGATTGGGCAATTTGTTTACGCCGGATAAGACAAAGAAACGGACGCCTGCACGTGCCCAAAAACTGATTGCGGACCTATTTTTAATGGCTGGGAGGGTGGATCTGGCGACTAGTAGGTGCGGATCGGATTGTGAGAGAAGATGATCTCGGTGAGACATGCGTAACATTATGAATCTTTCGCTTGCAGTTATTCCTCTGCGATTGAGACTATGAAAGCTACTGGGGATTATCAATGGCAGGCGGCTGCCATGGAAGCGTACTATTGCGCGCTAATACTTTCTTTGTTGCCAAAGACAGGGCTATGGGTAAGGAACGGCAGCTGTCGTCAGGATTAGTCCGTCTCGCGTTAACGACATTGCGTTCTACAGCCAAGTACGGAAGATAGCCCTTCCTCTGAAAGCGCCTCCCCAACTGGAAGTACCGGCACTCTCGGGCGGCAGCCTTTGCGGTCACCAACCTATTCAACCATCTTCGCAGCCGCTCAATCCCACCCGCAATTCCGCATGCTGATCTGTGATATACCCGACCGATACCGTGAAATCGCTTCTTTATACGAACGATCGTTCCAACCTGGACATCCCGGATTCTATCCACTGCTCCATATACATGCTTGCCTTGACATGGCGAGGTATCTTGCCGCAATGTGGGTCGCTAAATTCAACGGCCCAGTAACGAATGGAGCTGGTGTCATGCTGGTGGTGTCAGAAAGCAAAGGTATCGCGGACATTGCCTCCAACATCGGTCTCTCTGGATCTGGTACTCGCGCTGCAAGTACAGCGGGCACTGCAACGACAGTCGGACCAGCTTTCGACAAGGATCGGATCATCTTGAATGGCGGTTTAGGAACCTCAAAAGTGGACGTATCGACGTGGGTAATGAGAGCTTGGGCATCTGGAGTAGAATATTTGACGCTGTCAGATCAGATCGGCTGTGTAACTAGCATCTCAACAGCGTATGCTCAGATAGGGTACAAAAAGAAGCATGCATTCTTTTTGAGGCAAACGGCTCTCCTCCTGTTAGCAACTTTAAAAGGGAACAGGAAAGCCCGGGTGTCGATGTCGGATGTATCTGAAATTGGCAGTGAAGGTGGAAGGAGTGCACAATTGACACATACTAGAGGTCTTTTTGAATGCATGCGGAGAGTTTGCGAGACGTTTGGCGTAGGTGATACAAGTGAGTCCGAATGAATCCTGCGTCTTGGTGATATTCCACGACGGCACCAGTTTAAATTTCTGTCACAGTTGCAGTTGAGGGCAGAGAACCTGCTGACGCAACAACCAGTGTAGAAGAAGACGACGATGAGTGGTTAGATTTATATTTCGACGAAGATGATTTGGATATGGACGAACTGGATGCACATGACATCATGTCAAAGAAAATCCAAATTTCTCGGTTGCGGTATGGATGGCCGGATTTGCAGGTTGATGTTTTGAAGGAGTGCATGGAAATATCGGAGGCGGCGGATAGTACGTTCTGCTGACATGTCAGTCAACGAGAAATGTTTGTGTTCACGTTTCATGTGTGTCTTCGAATTAGGTCACGCCGCCTATATCACATACGCTCTCCGCCTCCTGAACAGGCTGTATAAACACCTTAGCGAGCAAGAGCAAGTTGAGCTCTTAGAGGCGATGCATACTGCTGCTGCACGTAGCAAAGCCCTGGAAGTGGCCATCGGGCCAAACAACAATCCGTTAAAGCCGCCGTGCGCTTTGGTGAAGGGCGCCAGTAAAGTTCCGGTTTTGCGAAGACTGCGATTCGTGAGGTAAGACTTGCAAGTTTGGGATAATGGTAATAGATTCGTAATCAGTGTACTGCAGACAACTCGCTACTGGGATGCCATATCCACACCCGCGGTCGTCACTTGACGGGACCGTGACTGCGGCAGCAAAGGCCGCGGATCCATTTTTATATAATCCTTTTGCGGCCAAGACGATCGCTGCCAAAGGGAACAAGGATCTTGGACGGGATGTAAGCCCCTTACATCCGGTCGTGATAGCATGGAAACGTCCGTATTCACATTGTTTTTCTCGTGCGTCATCAGGTTATTTTGATTGTGAATGAGCCTGCCTACTTTGATGTGACGTTGGCGAACCCATTTTCTTTCGATTTGGAGGTTCAAAGCCTGCTTATAAAGTGAGATTACGAATATTTTTCATATTTACTCCTGCTTTGCAAGTTTCGGCGGATCTGACATGCGCTCCCAAAGCACAACTGGTATCCCTTTCAAACCCCGCCCAATTTCAACTGTCATTCCAGCCGAATCCCGATCGTTCACTGTCCGGCTTTCCGGAATACCGCTTGCACCAGGAACACTTCTGATCAAAGGATGTACTGTTCGATTATTTGCTGGAGCTGTGGAGGAGGATATTGCCCCCTTACAGCGGCTGCTGGATGATCCAAGACAGAAAACCAAAGACGGGAGACGGAAACGGCAGGATGAGCGGGAGCGGTTTGGTAAGAAAAGGATTGAATTTTCAGAGAAGAGAAAAGAGGATGGCAGTGTGGGACCGAAGGGCGAAAAGTAGGCTTTGCGTCTTGTATCCCTACGCATCGAGGGAATGGAGAGCTAATAGTCGTTACCTTCACTCCCTGGTTGAATTGGTTGAGTATAGAGAGGTGCCAGAGTGGTCTCTGCCGATTAAAGTCATACCCGAGCAGCCTTTGGTTCAAGTTGTGCGAGAAAGCCTTTTGTCACCCGGACCAATGATGCTCTTTGAAGGGGAAAGGTAAGGGCTTAACAAGTTGAAATCAAAGTTAAAAATTGTATCTGACCTTCTGTCCCGCTCTAGAGCCACGTTTCCAATTCATTTGGAGAATATCGGCACAACTCCAGTGGATTTTCTAACTCTAGGTTTCGCCGAATCGTACCTTCCTGAAGCGGCCGGCGCAGAACCTATAGACGGAGCCGCGGAGGAACCGGAAGATGTATACGAGCGCGACGTTCATGATCGCAGTATACGGGTCTTCTGGTTGGAGAAGGAAGTTGGAGGGAGGATTCCCATTGCCAAGGTGGCAGATACAGCAGTGGAGAGAATTCCGGTTGCGTTAGCTCCAGGAGGAAAAGTTACTATTGTTATTGGAGCATTGGGAAAGAAGTGGAGGTATGGGGATATGCGCGTTTGTCAAAGGTTATATCGTTGGGAGAAATATTGACGGTCTGTTTCTCCTCTAGTACTGGTGGAACCATCAAACTAGATTATGGGCACGTGGGGTCATTAAAAAAGCCTTCCAAAAACCAAGCAATAGAAGATGCCCAATCCAGTCCTACGGAATGCATCCAAGAGCCGACTTCACCACCAGATGACCACTTTTATACCCGTCAGATCCTTATCCCTGTCCTGATGACCGTTCAACCAGCCCTTCAACCGCTCAACATGGATATCCTACTGCTGAGCGAGGCATCGTCGTCTTCCTCTATTCTCATGAGTACTACCCCGAACGGCGCTATGATCGATGGGACACAAAGAAATTTATCTATGGAAGAGATGACACTGGATGCAGAGTTGGCTTTGCTACAGCAGGAAGGGCTCCCGGAGGAGGATCGAAAACGTGACCACTGCTTGTTTACCTTTGATTTAAGGAATGTGTGGAGGAGTCCATTTGAAGTTGTCTTTGAGGTTTTCGATGGTAAGATATACCAAGAGCTCCTTGATCTGAGATACACTCTCTGACTCTGGCTTGATCGTAGGTGCTGAGGACAAAACTCCTAGCCATTCTACTAAAACCATTGTTCATGCTGGAATGACCAAACGGTTTGTGCTCGTTTGTGCTCTTTTATCATCCAGTCCTAGATTCATGTCGTTCCTTTCGTATTTAGTATTCTCCTTCCCATCAAGCGTATCCATCTTCCATCGGCGACGACAACGCTCCCTATCCCCCAGCCAGATTGGAAACAATTTGTAGTTGGCAAAACCCGCAGACTTTCACCTTCAGAAGACCGAGAACGTCGCACGCTATTCTGGTATCGTGAAGCCCTTGTTGGTGGGGTAACACCCCTCCAACATTCCCAACAGCCGAGCATGACACGGGGAAGGATTGTGGCCACGTGGTATTATTCACAAGCGCGAGTGGGGAGCTTGTCATTGCGCGGATTACGATTAAGACGAGGATTGTTGAGCGTGTTGAAAAGGGAGGAAGTGAGGATTGAGGTGAAGGTTGTGCCTTTCAGTGACTATAAAGGCGGTGAGGCAGAGGGGACAGGTGACGCCGATCATGTTTTGGCGGTGAAGAAGATGAAGAAGGAAAGCTTTCAGATTGGTCTGTGGGAAACAGCGGTCATTGAATGGAGCGTGTGGAATTTGAAAGGTAAGACGTCAAGCATCTTCATCGTCGCGCAACCGCCATCTGAACTGTACTGTAACAGACCGACCCTTTCAACCTCTCCTCCGAATCCTCCCCCACCCTGACCCGCCACCGACATCTCTTCCCATAACCATCAACACTCCAACCGACGACCGATCCACCACGTTTCATAGCGTACCGAATCTACTGTTCGGCGGCCCATTGCAAACCCCACTTTCTGCACTTGCCCCGTCCGAAAAAACAACCTACGCATTGCCTGTGGTACCAACCGGCCACGGGCGTATAAGGATATTATGGCATTTGGAGGACATCACTAGCATAACACCAACAAAGTCGTCTCGAGGCGCTGTTTGGGAAGAGGATACATATTGGGGGGGTGATGGGATCCTGCTGGATATCGTCGACAAGGTCGAGCGGTGATTGTGTAAATGTAGAAAAAGAATGTATATGCTTAAACCACCAATATCAGAGCACAAGGCGGAGGCTTGTAGACTGTTTTTATCATTGACGCTTCACAATTGACGTGTAGTTTCATTCCTTTCATTTTCCTCTTTTATTGTGCCTTATTCCGCAGTCGTGCATAGGGACTTACTCCTGACTATGTTCCATGGACGTTCCACAGGGCTTCAACCTTGCCCACCCTGTTCTGCTTCTTTTTTCAACAGTCGGAAAAGCCCAGCCGCTTCTCTAATTCTCGAAAATTGTATGCAAAACGCTTGAATCTCCACAAAGAAATCAGTAATAGATATCGTCCGATTGCGAATCAGGGACTGTAGGAAAACGCACACCTGTTGACGGACGTCATGGTGACAGTGAGATGACTATAACGCAACAACGTCGTAAGGTGCAACATACCAATCTCACTTGCCGATTTTGCATATACCTATCGCGAATAGACTCGCATGTTCCAATGCAATGTACAATATACATGTGTAGGAAATCCGGGGAAAGTGTCACGGCATTGGCTAGTCGGTTAACAACTTCCAAGGAATGCAGAGACATGTTGATAGTCACGAGAACTTTCAGGTACCTAATTTGTTTAGAAGCGCCAGTTAATGGAAAGCCAGAACTGACAAAAATACTCCCGCTCCTACTAACTCGTGTTGTCTTGGTGTCCCCATTAATCGAAGCAATGACTCCACAGCAAGATTTGGATTGTTTTCCACCAGATCAGGAAGATGTTGTGGAGAAAGTCCACAAGAGTTAACCATGTTTGGATCCGCTTCCAGAGCGCCAATCACAGACTAAAACAATAGACATGAACATCTCTTTCCACAAAGACGCTAGCAGTAACCACTGTGCAACCGTAACCCTACCTGCAGTTGTACTAATGAAAGCGGTCCTTTGAGTGCCATAGACATCAATCTCCGAACTTCGTCTTTTCGAGCCACTGTTTGGCACATGCTGAAATCCCACTCAATTCTGTGCAGCACCTCCGGAGGGTCAAGCCATAGTACCTAAAATATTCAAGAGCAATCAATTGTTGCCGCAGAAAGGCTAACAGAGGAAGGGGATATCTAACCTCGTCCAATGCTGGGAGGAGAATGCCTGGTGGCGGCACGGAAAAAGGCGGCGCAAAGCCGATCAGGTCTAATTGTTCCCCATCCGTGCGAGCTCCCGAAAATAGTTCCTTTGCGGCTGTCAACGCTTCTTCCACCGTGGGGTCAGCCGGGTCGTCGCTCATCGGGACGGCAAAAACACCGTCCGTGATGGCTGCTGCAGCGTAGAACTTGTCCGCGCATTGCCTCAGACTAGTCAAGGCTCCTAGCACTTGCTGATCGCTCAGCGTTCGCGAAATGCGGGAAACATCTAGCTGCATCAGCAATTGTTTCGGGGAGCATCGCGAGAGCTACAAGTTTCCTTGGTGTTAGTCAAATTCAGTGTACAAAGTTGAGCCTTCAGGAAAACTTGGCAGGGTACCTCTTCTCTGGCGCCTTTCGGTTCTACCAAAAGCCGCGACACTAGATATCGTTCACAATTCGTCACATCCAACCCTCTGGTCCCTTCCCCGGTTCGGCTCGGTCCCTTCATGTCCGGCGTGATATAATCCAGAAACGTTGACAAGAAGGGATGAGCATCGGCAGGAACCGACTCATACAAATCATGGAGTATGTACAGAGCGGACAACCGAATTGCAGGCTACGAAAAGAGGTCCAAGTTAACCCACGACCGTCTCAATATACCGCTCGGAAAATCCTTACATTCGGAAGTAGCGTTCTCTCGCTAAGCAGCACACTAAGAGCACACGCGAAGTCAAACCTCCGGACGCTAGAGGAGAAAGAGTCTCGAAGTGCCAGGGCGGCAGTATCGAGGGGAATTTCCGCGTGCGCAAGAATGGAATACAATAGATCGAGGTCTGTTCCGTCTATCATTGTGAGCAACCCAATCGAAAACAGATGAAAGAGGGAGGATAGCAACAGTGACAGAGACCTGCCAAGGTGCTGATGTTGCGGGAGGGAGGCATGCAGACGGGCGCTCCGGATCTGCAGCACCTGCTCGATGCAAACCAGGAAAGCTTCAATAGCCGTCCCTCTCCATAGCCAGTTGCTATGGCAACATTCGTAAGTGGCTCCCCGATCAATCAGACAACCCTGGACAGTTTTCTCAAGTCGACAAGAAACATCATTTCTTTGAGGTAATTTTCTTGTTTTACAGCACCTTTGAATGTGACCAATATCTTCGGCCTTCTGCAACATCGCCGTGCTTTAGAGCGTAGTGACTCTTGACGCTTGCTCCGGATCTTGCAGCATTTTGTTAATCCAACCTGTACAGACCATGCCACATTACCAAGGACAGAGCTCTGTTGATCGTTTTCACGAGAAATGGGTCGACTTTGTTGTCATCCCGTCTTCATCGATCCAAGGAATATCGTTTATCAGATTCGTCAAACTCTGATCGTCTCCCGCTTCGATTTGTTTGCTTACGTGAACCGCGTTTGCTGGAACACTTGGTGCACCTTTGCAGACTTTTGAAGATGCCGTGACCTTTGCACCAAGCCCTGCTCATCCAATGTTCACCAAGTCAAGGAGATGGACAGTTTCGCAAAAGAACAAGAAGGGTGATAGGTATTTGTAGGCATTGGTCTTGATCCGCTATCTGCTTTCTTACCACTACTGGCGAAGCTCCAGCAAGAGTGTCGAACAGACCGCAACATCTTTGCCATCATCACAGTCACCTTCAGCGCCAATAGATATCGCATCAACATCAAATTCACCGGGAGAGGCAGCTCAAAATGTCAGCACAGAAACATTAAAACGTCATCCAGTAGGAGATATATCCACTGGCACCATTCCGTCGGACTACGACGCAGGACAAAGGTCCTTACTGGATCTGTGCCAGGTAAGCTCTTGGAAGAACTTCAGTTTTCTGAGAGCTTTGAGACGTTGATTCAGAATTAACCCAATCACATACAATCAAAAGGAAGGCAATGAAAAGGCTGTTCATCAACACTGCATTGCCAATGCCCGCCAGATCCTTCATTCCATCAATGTTTCCATAGATAATTTAGGGAACAGTGTTCTTCACCTGTCCGTATCTATGAACGACTTCACCTTGACCTCCTTACTATTGCTTAAAGGCGCCGATCCCAACGCCGCGAACCGAGGAGGCATCACGCCGACCATCATCGCAAAGCGAATGGGATTTCATAATCTGCTCAAAATCTTAAAAAAGCATGGAGGTGTGATTCCATCAGAGGAGGAGCGGGTGACTACGCAAGTCGGCACTTTAAAACGCAAAAGCAGCAAACTGGAAAGTAGCGATGCTCCGAAAAGACTTACCGCCCCTTCGGATCGGACGGGCCGCGAGCCTTCAACTAACGCAGATAATGCAAGGAAAGGAGCAAGCCATGACCCATCCTTGACTCTAGAGCAGACCTGTATTGATGCTCAGCCAAATCAGGGCGGCTGTGGGCAATGCAACTTTCCTACCTACGACCTTCCCGTTTATAATGCGAGCTATTTGGGCCTTGCTGAAGACGTTATATCCGTTGCACCCCTCCAAAGTTTCACCACATCTGATGCCAACGGATGTACCCCACTCATGAAAGCATCATACAAAGGCCATCATTCGATAGTCGCAGCCATCATCGCGCGGAACATTGATTTGAACGGCGCGGACAATCAAGGACATACCGCTCTGGTATGGGCTTCATTGGGGGGGAAGCTTGATGTTGTCCGTCTCTTGGCAGAGCAGCGTGCAGTCAATATTGATGGGGAGGTGAATCATAGGCCGGACCGACACCCAGCGACACCACTGGTGGCCGCGGCGTTCGCCGGACACACCGCCATAGTGGAGCACCTACTGGATAAGGGGGCGGATATTAACCTTAAAGTGGGAGTGGGTGAGCGTCGAACAGCAGTGATGATAGCCGCCTGGATGCGACGCGAAGAGGTAGTTCGACTACTTGTAGCTCGTGGAGCGCAAATCGAGCGGGCCACAGACCAATGGCTAAAAAACGGCTTCATTTACCTTAAGCGCTCTGCATTAGACTACAATGCATGGACAGGCAGCCCTGGCTCTTTCCATCGGCTAACATTGTCTGCTGGGGGGAGTGTAAATGCCGCACCGCAATCGCGACGGATGAGTCTGAAAGAGAAAGTTTCTTACTTTTCTTCGGAGGAGAACCAGGCGATGAACATGCTGGAACTCATCATGACGGGCCAAGGGGCCAAAGACTCTCATGTATCAAAAAGTGACCCGAATTTGGCTACTTTACACGAAAGTGTAAGTGACGGACAAGAGATTGCCGCTCCGAAACCCCGAGTTCAGAGAGGGCGGGCACGCAACCGATTCAGACAGGGTATGAATCTGGATGTAGGTTTTGCAATTGCCTATCGATCGTCCCGATTTACCTCGAATATTTGATCACCATCTCACATTGTTCACTACCAATGTTTAGAAGCTCATTGGGCACAATCCTGAAGTCATTATGGAGCTTACCGAACGCCTGCCGGAACGGGGAACCGAACTTGATGCCATCTGGGTCCAAGTATTTCAAGTCGTGATCCAACTCCTAATGGCCGCCAACCAAAACAAAAAGGCCGGATACATCCTTATATCCGCCAAAGCTATTCACTACGCTGGCGAAATTGGTCGCGCCGTGGAAGCCATTGATAAGATGCCCGCACCTGCGCTAAAGCCTTCCTCAACATTTGGACCAGCGCCATCGCTTCCCGCACAGACGACAGAACATTCCCTATTTGCACAGAGCAAAATCCGAATAAAAATTCGTGAGCTGGCAAAAACGGTGAACAATGATCTACCAAAGCAGCTGATGTTGACAACTAGGATTGCAATTGGGGTTTGGCCACCTCAACATGCAATGTCTGATATGATTAAAGCCGCTACCGATTTGGCGAGGACGTGCAGGGAATTAACGGATGTGGCGAATATGACGGGTGTTTTCCCAGTGCTGGACAAGACGCTAGAAGTCAACGTGAGTCGGTCAGCTTGTTCGCGGCTACTTTACATATTGCAACATGACTAACAGCTGTATTGCATCAGTTCGATCCCTACGAAGACGAGACGTTGAATGCCAACGCTGTATCAGAGTCCAATAAGCCCGTTCCAGCGGCCGGGTTAACCTATGAGGAATACAAACGCCGAAACGATCTCAAAGTTCTTGAAGAAATTTCTAAACAAAGCACCGGCCGATCGCGTGTTTCCTCATCGGTCGAAAATATATCATTAGTCGAAGACCGTGACGCCCAATTCTGTTCAAAATTGGACGATCTTCTTCGTCAGTTCGTCGGATCTGTCAAGGAGATACAAAGCGCTTGCAGCAACCACTTGAAAGACTTGTACGTCAGTTTGACAAGCACAGCGGCTCACACTGCTGAGCTTTTGATTGATGAGATTAAAGGATATGAGCTGCTTTCCGACTTTCCAGAGGATCTTCCTTTTGATCAAGAGGATGCCAAAGTTCTCTCTGCCAAAGGTGTCAACGTCGGTGATAACTTTCCAGTTGCAATTGCCGATGTATGGTACGCTGTTCTTGATGAAGTTAGACAAACCGCACGGATCATAACTATGCGCGGAAAGCTCGCATCGGGTGTGATGCCACCTCCCAACGCGGGTTTAGAGATGCTCAATTCTACAATACCATGCGTGATAGCGGTCAAAAAGCTGGTAACTATCTCCAAAGAGTGTACAGCCAAAATCCGGCGCACAACCTATGAAGACCGGAAAAAGAAGGATCAACTGAAGAAAGATGTGCTTCAGAACGAGCATGTGAAGAACTTGTTCAAATTATGGGAGAGTCAGGTCTTGTTGCCACAAACGGAGGCGGCGCCCGCAGCTGAGGCAGAACTGCCGAGTGCGGACGATTTAGAATACCTTCAGGATGACTTGGAAGGATTGCAATTGGACATGTCGAATAATCCGCCCATTGTTAAGGGTGGAAAGTTGACAAAGTTGGTAGAATGGATGACATCCCATACTCATTATGGTACAACTTCATAATATTGCTTTCTGAAAGAGCTTCCTTGGACCTTGGGTAACTTATTCTTCTCTATGGTAGACAAGGAGCTTGTTTCCGCCTTCATTTTAACACACCACTCCTTCACCACGTCTCTCGAACTCCTCGAGTTCCTCAGCAAACGGTATACCATCAATCTCCCACCAGCATTAAGCCGCCAGCAATATGATCTCTTCCTTCGATGCAAAGTTCTCCCTGTGAAGCAGCGGGTGTGTGGCGTCATCAAGTATTGGATGGAAACGCACTTTGAAGAAGACTTTTCGCAATGTGATTTGGTCGTTTTCAAGCTGCGTGATTTTGTTGAGAGTGTGATTACATTAGATTCAGAGGCATTGGCCAAAGATCTGATGAAAATGCTGGACGAAAAGGTCCGGTTGATAGTTGAATACCCGCTTTTTCATTTCTTGTTTGTGCTAACACTGAAGGTCTTGTAGTTAAGCACCACCACGAGTGGTGCACCCGTACCGATCAAACCTCTATTAGCACCGCAAGCCCAAGTACACCAGCCTCCACCACCTAAATTACCCCGCTCCTTTTCCACCACCAGCCCTGAAATCTACGCTCTACTCTCCTCGTCCTCGACGGGCTACTTAGAATTCGACCCACTAGAAATGGCGCGCCAGCTCGCAATCCTCGAGTTTGAACATTTTAGGCGTATTAAAGCTCATGAATGTTTGGACCAGATTTGGGGAGATCGGCGAAAGAAGGAAATGGTACAGATGGGGTGTAACATAAAAAGCGAAGGTGTAAGGTCTGGGCTGACGGATATCATTAAGCATACGAATGTGGTATGTGCTCCACTATTGGAATTGCACAACGCCTATTGAGCTTCTCACTGTGTATGTCAATGGGATGCGTAGGTGACAGTCTGGATTGCAAACAGCATCATTCGGCACGAAAACCTCAAAGACAGGCGCGATACTTTGAAGTACTTTGCACAAATGGCGCTGGTAAGCGCAAAAAAGAACCACGGCCATTGAGTTTACAATGTTTGAACTGAAAGTACCCTTTGAATTGTTCCCATTGCTCTGACTAGCACTGCCGAGAACTCTGTAACTTCAACGGCATAACAGCAATTAACGCCGCCATGTCTATGGCGCCCGTCCATCGCTTGCGCAAAACATGGGAGGTAGGACATATAATTGATAGCAGCCGCCACTTTGGGTCAAAAGTGAACAGAATCTTGTATCCAGGCATTCAAGGAAAAATACCCCAAGATCCACGAAGCATACGAAGAAGTAGCTGCTACGGTCTCGCCCAAAGGTCAATATGCAAACTACCGCCGTGCTCTGAAAGAGGTTGTTCCACCCGCAGTTCCCTTCCTCGGTAAGCCATAACAGGAAAGCTCATCCGACCCTCATCCTAATTAATCATCCATCTCATAAGGTGTGTCCTTGACTGACTTGACGTTCACCGAGCTTGGGAATCCAGATTTCATTCCTGATACAGCATTCATCAACTTTGACAAACGGCGCAAAGTTTACCACATACTCGCGTCATCCATTCAAAAATATCAGACAACATCTTACAATCTTCTCCCGGTGCCAGGTATGCTGGAATTTTTCCGGGATCTTAGCCGAAGTGGGGCTGGAAAGAGTGGGCGGGCGATAGGACTGGTGGAGCTCTCTTTAATGGATGAAGAGGAACTGTATGAGATGAGTTTGAAAGTTGAGCCTAGGGAAGAGGAGTTGAGCGATGATGACATGGCTGATGAAGGATATTGAAGAGGGTACTTAGTGTTTGATGCAGTTATATGTAATTCTCAGTGACATGTTAATTTATCATTAGTATTTTTGGCGCACGTAAAACACCTCGCGACAATGTCGCTGATTTGGTGAGCTATACTAGCAGGATATTCAAGCCAGGCCAAACCAAGCAGGGCCAATGCGTTCATTCGCAGAGCCATACAATAGCAAGTGAATCGTCACGGCAGCAGGTGTCCCAGATCAAGACACGAATGTGCCAATGAGCACACGGACACTAGTAATCAAGGGCTCAATTAACAGAGGACAAGGTATATTATCACGGACAATGAGAGTTTGCAGAAAAAATATCCCACGCAATCTCATCATATCCTAGCCATATTTTCAAGCATTTCTTGTATAAATGTGGGGTTAAACGTCCGTTATGGCAGTTTACTATCAACGCAAAACGAGTATCGTTAGTCATGACCCAGGTGAAAGCCCGTGGCGGGAAAGTCGAATACTCACATAGTTTACGCTAATCAGATAGTCAGCCAATCCTTCTACAACCTTTGTCGCCTCACCCGCTTGAACTGGAGCATCGTAAACGCCGATCAAGACGGCCTGCTTTGTCTTCACAATGACAACACCGCCCTGTCCCTGATTGTGAGGAAACGGTAGTGTTAGCTGCGCACTTTGCATGACGCGGAATCACAAAGACTAGTCGCGTATCAGGGTGCATACCTGCTTGCCGTAGATACTACGGTCGTCGGCCCGAAGCGTGAAGTACTTTTGGCCGTTCAGGTGAATACCGCTTGCGCGGATGCCAGAAGCATCTGTGAAAGATTTGATGAGGTTTTGGACTTCGGGTTGTGCGACCTATTCAAAGCCAGGAAACATGAGATGATTCGCCTGAAAGATATGCAAGTGTGGTAAAACGAAAACTCACGCTGAAGCCCTTGGAGGTTGCCCAGAGAGAGCCATCAAGACCGTGAATGGCAGCTTGCTGAATCTTTCCGGTACCAATGAGGTTGCTGTCGACGTACGCTTGCCAGGACATCTTTACAGATAGTGTTGAAGGAGAGGTTTACGAGGACGGAAGCAGCGAATAAAAAACACGAGATGTGGTGAGCGATGAAGCAGCGAGCGTGCGTTGGGAAGAAAG
Organism: Spizellomyces sp. 'palustris'; assembly: GCA_006535965.1. NCBI lineage: Eukaryota > Fungi > Chytridiomycota > Chytridiomycetes > Spizellomycetales > Spizellomycetaceae > Spizellomyces > Spizellomyces sp. 'palustris'. The sequence continues at coordinate 147,350 of QEAR01000036.1, read as the reverse complement.
GAGGGCTACGGCCTTAAATACGGATACAACACTGCGCGGCCACCGTCAGGGAAGGGGCGCGTTTGAATGGAGCTTCCATTTGGCTTCTAGAAGGTGCATTTGGATGCTTACATCGCAGGCGCTTTGTTTATTTTCCTTCTTTTGACGCAGTCTGGAATCGACGAACAAAAGGAAAAGGATCATCGGAACTAGGACGACGTTTTCTTGATACAAGCAATATATTGATTAAAACTTGACAGTTAATGATACTGACGGCCGGATTATTCCTCCCACACGGACACACACAAAAAACCATTCACTACAATCCGTAATAAATGTAACTAGAAATATCCCCTGCTCTAAAACCCAGTAGCAGACGTTGTACGGTCTATGCGCATCTTGAGCTTTTCCACTTCTTTCTCAAAGCTGTTCACAATGAATAAATGATTGGATTAGATAAACATTGTCTGAAGCAAGGCAAAACATTAGGAAACTTACCGAAGTGCACGATCTCTGTATTCGTTTGCTTCGCGTTCAGCGCGACGCTTAGAGAGTTGGAGGTTGCTTTCGGATGTTTCCTTAAAAACAATCTCTGTTACCCTTGCTGAACCTGAGCATCATAATATATTTAGCGATCCAGCTCACCAACTCGTCCAGTTGTGTTTTCATCCTCTTCATCTTTTGCTCCATTTTCTCCGCTTCCTCGTCATTCCTCTGCTTCTGCTTGTCCTTCTCTTGCAACTGGAACTGCAGCTCCCGAATGACGCGATCGGTTTTTCTTGCGTTCTTCGCAACCTCATTCTTTTCTTTGGTCTCAGCATCCAAGGCTGCGCTCAACTCCTCAAGACGTGCCTCAAGTCTCCGCACGTGTCCAGCATCACGCTGTAGAGCAGTGCTCTCAAGATCAACGATGCGAGCATTGAGCTCTTTGATAGTCTTATCCAATGCAACCTTCTCCTTTTCCATTGAGAGTGATCGGTCTTTTTCTTTTGACAGGTCTCCGGAAATCTCATTGGCAAATTGCTCGGCTCTCCTGGCCCGATCCTCTGCGGTTCGTGCTCTGTCTTGGTATTCGTCAAGTTGGTCCCGGAGGTCGGCATTGTCTTGGTCAAGGGCTTGCATGGATCGTTGAATATCAGCACGTCCGCGAGCTGTATCATCGTAGCTTTCGCTGAGCTCGCCTACACGCCCTTCGAGTGTCCTCTTTGTCTTCTCCAGTAGGGAACGTTGCGCCTCCGAATCGTCCAATGCGGAACGTAGGTCACGAACTTGGTTGAGAAGACCGGTGATTTGGGATTGGAGATCATCGTAGGTGTTGAGGGAGTCGTTGTAAGCGCGATTAAGATCCTCCAGCTTGGCTTCCATTCGCTCTCGGTCCTTCTTCCAATTTGTAGCACTGCGAAGCTCTTCCTCGAGGCGGTTGGAAACGGACTCGAGGTCTGTCTCCAAGTCCTTTGAGGTTGCTTTGAGGTTGACCGCATTACTCTTCTCGATTTCGAGCTCAGTCATGAGCTGTTTAATCTCTTTCTGATACTTCTTGCGCGTCGCATCTACCACCAACTCACGCTCTTCCAATTCCCTCCTGTGCCTCTCATGCAAGGCTTCGATCTCTTCCTGGAGTTTACGCTTCACAACAGCAAGATCTGCAAGCTCGTGCGAGTCCTCCTCCATCTTGTCCTGTAGATCAATGACTTGCTCCTCCAGACTCCTCACTTTGTCCTCAGCCAACTTACGCTCCTTGAGGGCCTCATTCAGGCTGTCCTCCAGTTCATTTGCCTGGATTCGGTAGGAGCTCTCGCTCTTCTCAGCCTTAATGCGAGCCAGCTCGGCTGCTTCAAGCTTAGTAAGAGTCTGGTCAGCTCTCGCGCGGTGCATGGCAAGAGACTCAGAAAGGTCATTCGATTTGGCAGTCTCAGCGTCAAGCTTAAGTTGCAGTTCCTTAAGTTCCGCGGCCAGCTTTCGACGAGCGGCACCCTCGTCACTCTTCGCAATCACTTCTGCTTCTAATCTGCTCTTGAGCTCATCGATCTCAGACTGAAGTAATCGTCGCTGCTTTTCCAAATTGGCAATGTCCTTATTCTTATCATCCAACTCCTGAGCTGTCAACCTCTGAGCGGCAAGCAGAGCTCTTCTTGACTCTTCGAGCTTCTCGATCTTGCTATCAAGATCATCGCGCGCCCGAGACCGTAACGCTTCTAGTTCACTAGAGTTCGAAAGCCTGGCAGCTTCAAGTGCGGCACGGGCTTCCTCGGATTCTTCAAGCTTAGCCTGCAACCTCTGCAGCTCCTTCTCAAGCCTCTTTTTAGCTTCCCCGAGCGCAGCTTTGCTGTCATCGCCACCTTCAAGTTCATTGTGCAGCTCTTCCACCTTGCGCTCGAGCTGCTTCCGTGTACGCTCGCTGCTGTCCAAAAGACCTTCCAGTCTCTCAATCTCACTCTGAAGGGAGTTGGCTTTCTTTTCATGGCGCTGGCTCAATTCCTCAAAGTTTCTGCGGTTACGCTCCTCCTCCTCCAACTTGAGGTGCAGCTCGCGCAACTGAGCTTCCGTCTTGGTCTTGGCCTTTTGAAGATCGGTCTGGCCCTTCACTGAGTTTTCGGCGCGCGACATGAGATCTTCAACCTGCTCCTCAAGTCTCTTTTTGGATTTCAGCAACTCATTCTTTTGGTTGGTCGTTTCGTCTAGCTGCTCTCCAAGTGAGTTTACCTCCCGCATGAGCATGCGACGAGTCTCCTCCATTTGAGAGTCTTTTGTAAGCAGGTCCGCTTCCATCCGCTTCCGGTAGTCGCTCAATTGAATTTCAAGACTCTGTTTGGCCTCCTCAACCTTTCTACGAATGGTCTCTTCTTCCTCCAATTGTCCTTGCAACTCATCAATGCGAGATTCCAGACGCCGCTTAGCTTTCTCCAGCTCATGGACATTCTTGCCACCATCGCCGATTTCGTCAATCAACGCCTTGAGTTCTGTTTCTAGCTCATTCTTACTCTTCTGTATACCGGCAATTTGGTGAATCTTTTCGTCTACCTCTAGCTGGAGGGAGTCGATGGTGCTTTGGAGCTTTCTTCCATTGGACTCTGCAAGCTCCCTTTGGCGCCGCTCATTCTCGAGAGTAAGGTTTGTTGTGCTAAGCTGGGACTCGACCTGTTTGAGCAGCCGCTCGGCGTTTCTTGCCGCATTGTGCTCACGTTCAATCTCAATGCGCAAGTCCTCCGTTTCGGCGGTGAGACGAGCTTTAGTTTTTTCGAGGTTGGAGGAATTGCGGTCCAGCTCATCGTATCGTTGCTGGAGGTCTGCGAGTTCTTTTTGCAGTCTTGTACGTGCTTCTTCAAGTTCTGCACTACGGCCGGCAACCTCTTTGTTGAACTTGTCTTTGAGTGCATCCAGCTCGGATGCCTTACTAGCCAGGCGCTTTGCAACGTCAGCTTTGTTGTTCTCTTCCTCGTCCAAGCGAGCCTGTAAGTCAGCCAGTTCCATTATGGCCTTCTTCTTCTGGCTTTCGACATGGGTACGCTTCTTGACTTCGTCTTCTAAATCATCACGAAGGGCATCCGCCTGCTTCTGCAGGCTTTGTCTCTCCCTGTCCAGGCGCGCATTCGTCGCCTCGCTCTCATCAAGGCGGGCCTGGAAGACAGCAATCTGTCTTTCAAGCGCCTCCTTCTGTGCCTTAACCTCGGATAAAGCTGCCTCTGCATCCTCAGCACGGGATCTAATGGCAGTCAGATCACCTTCGACCTGACGCCTATTCTTCTCCAATCTAGCGCGTGTTTCTTCGCTTTTTTCAACCTCTTCCCTTATGTTGTTCAAATCCCTTTCTATACCCGCCTTGGCTTTGCTGAGGTTGGCGGAATCTTCTCGTGCAGCGTCAAGCTCCAAGCGCAACTTGTCAATCACTTGCTGCGTTTTTTTCCTTGTGTCATCCACTTCGGCTTGCGAGGCGCTGAGTTGCGATTTGAGATCCTGAACTTCGGTCTCGCGAAGGCGGCGCATCTCTGTCTGCTTTGTCTCCTCAGTACCCTTGGCCTCCATCATGTGGCGAAGGGACTCGAGTTCCTCCTCCATCTTTTTGCGCTGTTTGACCAGCTTCTCACGTTCTCCGCGCTCCGTTTCCAGATCGCCTTGTGCGCTGTTGAGCTTGAGTTGCAAATCACGTCTTTGTTTGTCGACGCTTTCCTTTTCGGTACTTTCAACACGAAGACGCTCATTGACTTCTGCCAACTCGGACTCGCGCTTCTTGATTGTACTTTCGAGTTCAGCGCGCACTCGTTGGAGCTCAGCAACATTTTCTTGGGCAGTGCGAAGATCTGCTTCAAGGGTGGATCGGCGTTGGTCGAGCTTTTGTCGATCGTCTTGCTCTTGTTCCAACTTTTGCTCGAGCTCAGTGATTGTTGTTTTGAGCTTAGTTTGTTGCCGGTTAAGGTCAACCTGGCTATCTCCAGCGCTTTCAAGTTGACGCTGAAATTCAGCCAACTGATATTCCATCGCTTTCCTGTCAGTTTCCAATTTTTGGATCCTTTCCGATTCATTCCTAAGCTCGACTTCCAACTCCTTGATACGCTGCTCCCGAGCCTGCTTCTCTTTTTCAAGCCTGTCGAGATTGGCGCGCTCTTGCTCAAGCTGTCCACGCAGCTCACTGATGCCTCCTTCGAGTCTTCTTTTCTCCTTGCTCAGCTCTTCATTAGCAGCCTCACGTTCTTCAAGATCCGCCGAAGCTTCCTTCAATTGCTCGGAGAGAGCAGCTTCACGCTCCTGCACACGGGCTAGAATCTCAGCTTGGTTAGCTGCGGCGTTCTTCTCATCGATGAGCATGTCTTCCAACCGCTTTTTCTCAGTATCAAGAGCACTGCGAGCGGCCTCAAGCTTCAGCCGCTCCTCCTGTTCCTTCTTGGCCTTCTCCTCCCATTCCTTGGCAAGCTCTTCCCGTTTACGGAGTTCTTCATCTGTGCGCGTCACAGCCAAGAGAGGCTTGACCTTGGTGTACAATCGCCACCATGACCACTCCCGCAATGTCACATAAACACGGGCATTCTTTTGAATGATGCGGATAGCCCGGAACTGATCGATGCGCTTCTTATACAATTTGCGAGCAAGGTATCCCCTCATGAGCGCTTGGATGCGTGTTACGATCCTGGATAATTGAACGTCCCGTCGCTCTTCCAGCTCGGCCAGCACTCCCGCGCGGAAGAAAACTTTGCTGCTGCCGAGACGGTACTGGTTCTTGTCAAGAGCGAGTGTTTCGAGGAGTAGTTGAGCAGCATGGCGACCATCCATGAAACCTCGGGGAATTACCCCTGGGGCGAGGAGCTCATACCGTTGACGGAAGTCGGCGAAGGGAAGTCGGTTGGGGAAACCAGCTCGGCAAATACGAATACCTTCCAAAACACCGTTGCAGCGTAATTGATCGAGAACTAGGTTTACGCTTAGTTTACCAGGGCGTTTCTCCTCATTCGGGATGATACAACGAACGAAGTGGGGTTCCGTCGAGTACAAGGTATTCATCAAAGAGTTGAGTTGCTCTTTATGTCTCTGAGCAACGGTTCGGAAAGCACCCTTCTTTGTAACTCCTCTGGTCTTGACATTGTCCTCGGCTTCCGCCGAATACTCTGTAAACAAGGACCCAATGTACTTGTCCGTTGAATTCGCCAATAATCGCGTGACATTCTCGTTCAATGGGTCTTTGTTCTTGTCCAACCAGCCAGCGGTGTTGTACTCGACTTTTCCTGCGTAGTGCTGAAGAATGAACCCTTGATTGAATCTGGGTGTCTCGTACTTGGTTGATTTGCCCTTCCATATTACGTTTAGCTTTTCGATAAAGGTTTTGTCGGTTGCTTTGGGCATAACACATTCCTCATCCAAGCAGGAAAGGATACCAATTGGCGATGTCTTCTCGATGAGGTCAATAGTGGGCTGGAGGTCGAGACCAAAGTCGATGAATTTCCATTCAATGCCTTCACGGCGATACTCCTCCTGCTCAAGGATGAACATATGGTGGTTGAAGAATTGTTGAAGACGTTCGTTGGTGTAGTTGATGCAAAGCTGTTCGAAGCTGTTGTTCTGTACAAAGTTCGAATCAGACTTCCATGAACTGCTTTGACCAAATGACAGAAGTGACAGTGTGCAGTACCTCAAAGATCTCAAAACCTGCAATATCCAACACGCCAATGAATGTGGATTTTGATGAGGGAGTGTAGATAGCGCCATTAATTCGCTCAACCAATTTTCCAAACATGCGCTCATACAAGGACCTTGACAGAGCTTCAATAGAATACAAGACTTGCTCTACATTCCTCGCCTGAGTCACCCAGTCTCGACCAGCTTTGATCTTGGGCTTCAGCAAACTCTTGGCAAATTCGGCGACAGGAATCCCCAAGACATGGCAGACCTTTTCGCAAGCTGACTGGGCTGCCTCGCCAGAAAGCTGTGCTTGATCTTCCCTGTCTGCAGTGAAGGTAATGTTTCCAAGGTGAAGAATGGCAGCGATGACCTTGAACAGGTCCATTTGCTCATCTGGGGATATCTTCATGATATCCAGAGCGTCACGAAGCATCTTAAATTCCGCGGCATCATCGACTCCTTCGATGTTATGATTGGAGCCTTTCGTAAAGCGATAAGATGCAAGGTTTCCATCAAGCAGGAGCTTTTCCTTCACATCGGCAGGCGCTCCTTTGAGAAGTTGATAATAGATGTGATAATTCCTTTCTTTGGATGTCTGGTGCGTCACGCGAGACTTCTCGAGAAGATACCATTCGATGTTCGCACCCGCAATGTGTCCAGTTGTGTTGAATTCGATCCGAATGAACTTTCCAAATCGAGATGAGTTGTTGTTGCGGATGGTTTGAGCGTTACCGAATGACTCAAGAATAGGGTTTGCTTGAAGAATCTGCTGCTCTAGAGTTCCCAGGGATTTCCCGCTTCCGCAGGTGCTCGCAATGGATGCAAGGTATTGAATGACCTTCTTCGTGTTTTCGGTCTTTCCGGCGCCTGATTCACCGCTGCATGCCAATGGACATTGTGAGTTGATTCAACAATTGGCTTACAGCACTAAAATAACGATAGTCAAACGTACGTAATGAGAATGGACTGGTTTTCTCTGTCCTGGGTCATGTCGTGGTACGCGGCATCTGAAATGGCGTAGATGTGAGGGGGCATCTCGCTCCTCTTCTTGCCCTTGTATCCTTTGATGATGTCGTCCGTGTAGATGGGAAGTCTCTTGTACGGGTTAACAGCCACCAGAAAGAGTCCGGAGTATGTCTATGCAGCAACTATGTCAGTGTTCGGTTGCAGGACAAGTAAGCACAGACAACACCAACATAGATCAGATTTGAAAGGTACCGAAGCCTCAGGTTATGAACGACGGAAGCTTCATTCAAGTATGTCAAATCCGCCATATCTTCCGCTTTGTCAAACTTTGGCGGATTCATTTTTTCGGTATCATTAATATTGACTGTTCGTTGCTGGGGGCGAGGAATGCAAGTTAAGCGCGTATCTAGCAGAGTACAATATATAGTTAAGCCTTAACGCACACTTGGTACTTACTGTATCATTCATTAGTGCCACCACAACGTTGTCACCATCCTCGCTCACTATCGAACCGGCAATGTACCCTTCCTCCTTGTCGCTCACCCATACCCATTTTTTCTCCGCCCACTGCGTTTGTGCAAGAGCGTCCGCCCCAAGATCGGGGCGAATTCGCTCAGTATGTGACACCATAGTAGAGGGTTCTGTTGGATAGCTGGCAATGACGCCCAGTGAAGGTCAGTTGGGATATCAGGATATGAAGAAGAAGTGGACATACAAACCTGTCGGGAGACTCGATTCCGGAAAGTTGGGCTGCCGCGTGCAACTCTCCTATAACTGGGGTATACCAGCAACTTTCTGAATGTGCCGAGAAAACGTTGCGCTCCTGTGTTTAAGACTCTTGGCCCTCGGAACCGTCGCGAGACTGGATTGCTGATGCAAACCTAAATAGGCTGACATAATCCCGTTAATTGTTCTGGAATACAAGCGCGCACTCCCACATTTTAGATTCCAGACGTTTCTTTCTTACGTTTTTTCATTGAATTCGGAAACTAAACGTGTTCTTCTTGCTGCAAACGACATCTTTCAGGATACACTCTTGTTTATACCCAAGACGCAAGAAAGACGATCGCGCGGACAAGGTTCGGATGCCGATTACGAAACAGCCGGCACGTGACTGCACGCCAAGTTAACGACAGATCGGGATCCCCTTGCGTGCACCGTACACTTTACCATCTTGACTTGAAGCAACAGATTCCTATACATATACAATGAAAGCAGACTCGGAAATACAGCGACCCAAGTATCCGACACGCGTGGAAGACGTACCATATGGAAAGGCACTCTGCGCGGACCGAGATCTACCGGTGGGTCATGGCAAAATGCCTGGTATTCTGTTGAACGGTGGTTAACTCACCCTCATATGAACATGTTTAGGCTGGCACGGTTGTAGAAAAGTTTGAAGGAAAAGGTGAGAATGTGCAGATAAATGGACGTTTTGGTGAATACATGGTTGATGTATCATCATCATCAGTTGTGGAATACAATGACCTTTCCGATTATGACAAAACATATGTTTTGAATTTTCAACCTAAAGGCTCGACAGAATGGAAATGGTATGTAGATGTTGAGACATATTTTTCTCTTAAACTGACCGACGGTGACTGTTAGGCTGCTACCGCTTTCGAACGCTAGATATGCAAATCGTAAGATCTACTGCATCATCCGTATACGTCAGTTGATGATGAGTTTGCTTAATTTGCGTTCTTACTGCGCAGATTCCTGCGATCCATGTGCATATATTAACGATAACCGGGAGCTTGTGCTGCGCAGAGCCGTGCGTGAAGGAGATCAAATCACTTTCTTGTACAATCCGGGAGAAGACTCCGATTGGTGGGATCCAGTATGGAACTTCCAGGTCTGCCTCAACCAAGGAGTGGAAGTTCTGTTCTATGAAGTGTATGCTAAACTGGCCATTTCTAACTTCCCTTCAGTGCTACTGTGGAGCCAACCAATGCCAAGAAGTCATTGATCGGTATAGAAAACCCACGGCTGTTAACTAAACACCAGTTCATCTATTGAAAAAAATAAATCTGGCTGCATCGCCCGTCATGATGCCCAATAATCCTTTATTATGGGCATCAAACATGTGTCATCTGTCCTTGGCCTCTGTCCAATCCACGCCAGAAGTTCTCCATTACTTGCCATCTCATCGGTGTTATAGAACGGAGATAGAGCACCCAGAACCATAACACGATTGCCAGCATATTATCATCTCTGGGGGGCTGCACTGACGCGCAAGGGTCATTGCCACTTCCCCTGTCAATCTAGCATCGTATAGCATATCGACATCGTAGCGTCTGTCTAACTAGGAAAGCAGATATAGTCCTACACACAGTGGTCCGCGGGATTATCATCCCATGATAAGGTTTAGGCCATCATAGCCCCCACAGTCGGGTCTGCCTGCGCTCAGGTCGGCAGTTCTAATGACTTCTTGGACCCGCTACCACATTTGCCCGTTGCACCTGTGTCCCTCTAACAGTACTAGCCCTCGCGCCGGGTCTCGCCTTCCTCTCTCCATCCACTGTCTTTTTGTCTACATCACCTCTTCGCGTTGAATTTCGCGAGGGTGAGTTTGGGTCATGAGATGCTGCACGTGTCCGGTCGGAGAGAGTCAGTGATGAAAGAGACGTGGTCAAAGGTTTGACTCGTGAAGAGATGGAAGGCGTGCCGGAAGTTACTGGGGAAGATGATATGGATGTTTGGTCGTGTTGTGGGAGTTGTTTTGTGACACGTTCTAAGGAGCGGGCAATTGGGTCATACCAGTGCTGCTTATGATACATTAGCTCTTCAAAGCGATCAGATCTCTTTGGGTATGCTGGACCAACCATTGCCGCTTCATAATCTCGATTGGCCGCCTCATACACAGGTTTGAACTTTTTCTCCCACTCCTCACGTTGGTCCTCCTGTTCTGCTTGCTGTTTTTGAAGTAGTAGCGCCTGTTGAAAACGCATTGCTAGCAGGGACTTGTAGGTGTTAGGTGCTCTGAAGTTGTCCTTGGGAATGGAGAAGGGATTGTGGGCAGGAAAATAGTTGGGTAAAACACACACAAGGAATATTGATCGATCTCGAAATCACATGACTGATTACTTAATACCCCAACCTCAAGCGTAGATAGCCTGTTGACACCTAACGTTCTTCCAGGGAAAGAGCTGGTAGAATCTTTTAGTGTATGGTGTTTCGGAGTGTTCCAAACATCAGGCCTGACATCTATGGCTAGATTTCTTAGGGTTATTTGATATTTGGAATTTGAATAGTACTATCAGATTACTATGAATTATTGATCTCTGAAATTTCTTTGATGGGACATGAATACATGAAAGCAAACTATTATGAACGTAGGTACAGACCTATGACCTGGGCATACTAGTCCTAAAAGCATCGGACGATGCACGTCGTCTGCAACTCGAGTTCTTTCGGGCGTGTTCCCTCCAGCAGCCTTACATCATTAGATAATCCCCAGTCGCGCGTCGAAGGGCTGCTGCGCCACACATCACTTATCCTTAGCACGGGCCCCGCGAGCTGAAGCTATTAGAAGGAAAGCGCCTTTGGCATGGTGGATGGTGGGAGATGATATCACAATCAACCAGGCACAGAAGTCTCGCGCAACAGACTTCAAAGCTGCCACAACCGCCTATTTCGAAAACTCCCGAGGAGTGGTCGGAGCCCGGATACTTGGAGTTCATCTTGAAGGCAATAGGTGTACCGCAATTCCTTCCTCTTCGTGTCGGATGATGATTGGCACAATCGGTTTCTGGGGACTCTAGTGAGGAAGCAAGCGACAGTCGAGAAATGTAGCACAACATGGAGGAAACTCGAGCGTCTGAAGGCAAGTGTCATGTTGACCGCTGGAAAACCCCTGTTGGACTGCTATGGGGCTGAAGGCCGCTCGCATCAGTGGACAGTCATTCTGCTAATGGTGCGGGTTTGGCAGCAGGTGGAGCCGTTGTCGCTTTCAATAGATACCTTGGGCACAAATCATATTGAAATAATGGGAAATGGGGTTGACTAATTCTTCTACTGCCATTAAAGGGCAGGGCGCCGGGCGCAACCGATTGCTACAATTCAGTTAAATTCAGAACTGAGTACTGATAATATTATGAACAATGTATGTAAATGTATATAACTGAGAATATCCGATGGTTTTAAATGTATGAATGTAGACCATGAGGTTGAGAAACTTTTTGTGTTGAGATACCCCCTGATGGGTTATTTTGAAATTGTGTCCGAGGGCACGGAGATTGTCCCCTCGTCCACAGCATTGTTCGACCCAGACTCATGCTCGCCATCTGACAGGTACCAAAGAGATGCCGGCGGGGATGAGCTGAGACGAGTTGATGCACGGCAGCTCCCCTCGTCCACAGCATTGTTCGACCCAGACTCATGCTCGCCATCTGACAGGTACCAAAGAGATGCCGGCGGGGATGAGCTGAGACGAGTTGATGCACGGCAGCTCTCCTCGTCCACAGCATTGTTCGACCTGAACTCGTGCTTGATTGGATCCTCGGCAACGGTCAGATCCCGCTCCGGAGAATCAATTCTTTGCTTGAATGTACCTCAGAGTTGATAATCCAATGGGCCATTCGATATGCTGATACATACCTTTTTAATTGTGCGCCTAAAAGGGAACCCCTCAATAGCTCCAAGCGCAATCAGATCCATCGATACACCCCCAAACTCTGCATTTCTCATAGAGGGCGCATCCTCACTGCGAGAATCCCCGGAGCTCGGACTGTTTGGAAACTTTTTTTTCCATTTGCTGCACACCGGCGTCGAAAACTGTTGCTTTAGCCTCTTTCGACTGAAAAACTCCCGTTGCTGTTGTGACCACGGTCTTTTTAATACCTGTACATATGTACCTGCCAATAACCCATACCTTTTGAAGCTCCATTTTATGCTTTGTGGAGCTGTGGGCTCCCGTTGTCCAATTCATAGCACATGGGCCAACGTATAGAAACGTTCGGAAGGGCCCTGAGAAAGAGCAGCGAAATCAGGAACCCTAACCCATCGCGTGGCTGTGCATTCAATTACCACATTTACAAGGTTCATCAATGAAGGTTTAGATGCTAATTATACCTCTATCCATACGTCTATCTGTGAATTACACTAATAAATAGCCCCTGATTTCCTGGCTGCCTCCAAGATTCTGTTCACTATCTCATCAACGCCCACACCATTCTTCACTTGGGCGAAAATAGTTGGACCACCATCACGCATCCGATCTGCATCACGACGCATTACTCCAAGGTCTGCACCAATGAAGGCGGCGATATCCGTCTTATTCACAACGAGTAGATCAGATTGAGTAATGCCGGGACCGCCCTTACGCGGGATTTTATCTCCACCCGACACATCGATCACATATATGATGTAGTCCGCCAACTCGCGTGAGTAATTCGCTAAAGTCGACACAACAATGATAAAATATGAACCACAAGAATTCCACGAGCATGCATACCAACGACTCACCAGCCAAATTGTCGCCCCCGCTCTCGACCAACAACAATTCCGTTCCAAATTCAGCCTGCAACTGTTCCAAGGCCTCCAAATTGGCAGAGATGTCTTCCCGAATCGCGGCGTGAGGACACCCGCCTGTTTCAATAGCGCGGATGCGCGCAGGATCTGGGAGTGCTTGATGACGAATAAGAAATTCCGCATCCTCTCGCGTGAAAATATCATTGGTCACGGCCGCTATGGACCGTTTGGTATGGAGAGCTTGACAAAGGGCAAGCTTCCGGGGGGTGTGAGATTGGTCGCGAATATCCTGTTCTTGATTAATGAGGAAGAAAAGTACGTACCATTAGAGCGGTTTTTCCGCTCCCTACAGGTCTGGTGTCCGGTTAGCGCATCACCATCAAACAAGGACCAAAGGAGTAACATGCCTTACCCTCCAATTCCAATTGTGAACGCTCTCTCTGTCCAGTTTCTAGCACCGTACAGGGGCATTTGTCTCTCTTGGTAGCGTCCCGGTGAGTCGAGATGCTCGTGCGTATGACCGTGTTCGTGCGTGTGATCATAGGAATGAGTATGACCATGATGCTCGTTGTTGTCGCTGCTTGCGTAGGAAGGGTGATGCACTTCCACACGGACAGTTTTGGTGTTGGCTGCGGCAGACATGTTGCAAGGTCGTCAACGGGCAGGGTAGACTGGTAACCTTTGGATTGATGCGAGATAAGGGCTGGCGATCGTGGCTTGGTACCTTGGTGTGTCATCCACGAGAACGCCACATCGGGTGCTGACGATCATGGTAGTAAATAGGCCGGCCCTCCGAGTCTTCACTAGGATCCATTGGAGAACTATGTACTACCAGCGATGTTTATCGCTATCCTTCTTCTTAAAGAGCGGTAAACCAAAGCAAACTTAACCCTTCATGGGGGCCTGCCTCTGTAAACATTACCGAGAGACAAAGTCGAGAGCTAGATAGTATACTTCTATAACACAACGACCTAATGCATGTTGTCATCAGACAAGAATCCGCAGGCCACTTGCATCCGCGTCCCAGTTAAGCCCCACACGGCGCACTGATGTACACGATTACACTGTTTTGTTTCAAAACTCCATCCCAGCCCGCAACCGTAGCACTTTAACCCACACTTCCCCGGCTGCGATGATAACTGCCATGACGATGAGAATGATAATAATCCACGTAATATATGTCATCTCGTTCGAGTTCATGTGTTCTGTCAACATATCCAAGAGATCTGAGATGATGTCGGCACGAGTGTTCAGGAGCTTTGCTCGCTGCGATATTTCGAGGTAACCTGTTAAGTGTGTGAGAGTCTTATTCTCAATTCAGTCCGATACGGATTGATTACCTCTTATGGCATTGTACAGGCCCTCAAGCTCAGGTTCACTCCAGAACAACTCGGGGGTATCTACAAATATGAAGTGGCATCTCAGCTCATGGAACCTAATATCACCGTCATCCCGGCAAGGACTAACCCAGAACATTGCTGATCAGATTTACGTTCATTCTTAACTTGAAGAGCTGCCCGACAATCTTCATGATGTCCGTTCGAGTCATCCTGACCTCACCATGCTGCGCCATGGTACGTGGCAGCGGAATTGTACCGTCGATCGTCTCCTCCATTACGTTTTCAAAGAAAGCCAGCTTCACCGACTGTGCCAGACCGTGTGAGATAGTCAGTTTAATAAGTGAACTGCCACTCTTCAGGCTACATAGGTTGACGCGCAGCGTTGTTAGACGCATTTTACGATCAAAGTAAGGAAACCAAGATTACTGACGTTATCATGTCATTGAAAATTCGAGGTTGATGTGGCCCAGATAAGTCGTATTGGTAATGAAAATCTTCATTCTGGACATCATCTGTCGTGGTTCCGACGTCAGTGGGAATACGCGAAGGCATGGTTACGAACTCCACAGCATACCAGGAGGGAGCATCCCGACCGCCCATCTCTGTATTATTTTGAGATATGCAGTCTCCTCTTCTTCGCTAAAATTCCAAAACACTACAATTTCTGGCGGTGAAATTTTGCGCACATGCGTGTGCCAGACACCTGCCTGTGACATACCTGCGACACCATAGTCGAAAATAAACACTTCTCCTCGAAGCATCCAAGCAGGTTGGGAAGGCGTTTCCTCATAGGAGTCTACCTGTATTGGTTGACTTTCGTCGTGATGAAAACGTGGTATTTCCGGGAATTCCGCATAGCTCCCAGGTAAAAAGGCCGTCGATCGGGGTGAGCTAGCCAGTACTTCGTTTACCGTACTAAGAAAAGATCCGTAAATTTGCAGAAAGCTGGAACGCCTGCCCGTACTTCAGGAGACTTACGCGGTCATCTTCATTGGTCGCGCTTTGGCGGGGTTTGGTCCAGCAAATCGGGCTTGGGCTTCGGGCTCATAATATACATATAGACACTCATCATACTTTTTAGTTGAGACCTGATGGGTATTTCGCAAGAATTTGGCTGTGGTAACCAAGTACAGATTTAGTCGGCGTCCAGCTGATGAATACCATCGTACTTTCCGGATCTTACATATCTCGCCGATTTTATATCCTTCAGCAATGCAGTAGCTGGTGACTAAAGTCCGTAATATTCAGTAATTAGCCTGTAACAGATACAGGGATCTGACGTGAATTGGATACCTCGCGGCATTTTTGTTCGCTGATCCTTACTCATACGCTCCGCCTCCGTTCGAGCGGCGTCGGGAACTATATCTGGTACCACGACTTCGTTATAGCTCAGATACCATGGTTGCTGCTCACTGTCATCAATCCCAGGCGTAGGTTGAGAAGGGGGTAATGGGCCAGTGTCGTCGGGAAAGAGCACCAGCTTTTGCGTTGTTTTGGTCGTTCTCTGAGGGGTAATCTGGCGAGTGCCTCTTCGAACGTCCCGATTGCCGCTCAAAAATGAACCGCCTCGAGCTTGCACCTGTGGACCTGACGGAGGAAAACTGGCGCCATAGTATGGTGACAAAGGGGAGGTGCGCTGGAAGCAGCTGTGAGCTATTTTCTCCTGTTATTCTTCACATCTACAGTCCACCTACCGGGAATGAATCTACGTAAGGGTTGTGGTTAAGTGCATCCGCTGGGCGCGTGGCTGCTGGCAAGTTAAACTGAACGTGATGTGTATCCGCCCGAATGGTGGGTGGTCGACGTTTCATCTCGACGGAACTAACAACTGGCCACGGGCAACGGAATCAAGATCGAAAGGCGCGAAGGAAACCAACAAACTTGAACGCGTAGGAGAGGCTAGTAGTCTTTTCCAGTAATTCCCAGTATCGCTTTTCGCCAACTGCAAGATCTCAAAGATCAACTCCAGTAGGCTTCCAATTGTCCTTTCCAACAGACATGCGTCATTTGCTATGGGAAGGGTTCGATTCTCGACGCTGACAATTTCCGATTGAGGGTGGGCTAAGGATTTTCTCAACGTAAACATCGCGATCTTCGGACACAGATCCCGACAGTAAAGGCACATTAAAGACCGTTGTGTTTCTTGGAGAGGAAACACCAAGTCTTCCATTATCCGCATCCCCATTGACCATTCTTGACCCCTCACCCCGCAATGGAAGTTGACGATGTCCCCGAGGTAAAGCCTTTTACCCATTCATTGGCCACACCGTCCACACCGTCAAGTTGACTGGCTGGCCTTGTCAGCTCCCGCCATCTCTCCGAATAGATGAGTCTCTCAAGCAACCTCCACCACCGTTCAGGCGAAGCATAGGCGAACCACAAGGGAGCAGCGAAAATGGTGCAAACCCCAATTCGGCCGCAAAGCCTGGCAATGACAAACAAAAGGTTGACAAGAAGGACGAACGCATAAAGAAGCGCGAATTTGTGAAACTTGACGCCGAAAAGTACTTATCCTTCGCGCAAATCTACTCGCCTGCTACGTGCTGACGTGCACTACACTGCACCAGACTTCTAGGTCCAAGTGGTCTTCCCCGCCTCCGACACCTGTCCTCCAAACTTACCTTCAAGGGCAAGGGTCACGAGGTACGCTTCCGTTCATGTTCATCAACTCCAAATCCATGGAGTAATCTCGCGCTTCATCAGACAGAAAACCTCCGAAAGCTGATTGCATTTTATCAAATATGGGCTCACAACCTATTTCCCAAACTCAAATTCGCCAGCTTTATCGAGCGAACGGAGAAAGTTTGTCGAGAGCGAAGAATGAAGGTATTGGCTGTAGTTACCGCTGAAGTATATGTAAAGCGGTCTCCTCATGGTGCCATTTGAAGATCTTCTTGGAAGCCGTCCTTCAAGAAGAGCGACGAAGAAAAACAGTGGTAACGGACGATCAGATGGATAGTAATGAGACAGCAATGATGGACGGTGATGACGACGGTGAGTGAGGATTGGAATATGAAGTGGATCGGAGGGAGTGATGCTTAAGCGCGCTGTCGCAGACCACTTGGGATTGTTTACGTCCAATGCACAACCTGGCGCACTACCACAAACTGTAAGTTCCGCTATACCTTCAATGGAATTGCTGGCACAGGGGTACTGACTTGACCGGATCTAGCCCAATGTGGACAATGGAAATACTGGGATACACATATCTGGATCACAACCCCTTTCACCATCGACTCTCGCCGCAATATCTGCTAACAAGGAGCGCGCTCTTGCCAAGCTTGCAGAGAAGAGACGACAAAAAGAGCTTCAGCAGCAGAGAGAGGAGGAGGAAAGGATGATAGCTGAAGCTGAAAATGCTCCGTTGTTCGCAGAGGATGAGGATATATTCTAGCCTATGTCATTTGTCGGTTCCGATGTTACGACATAAAACCAGCAACTAAGAGCTATCTGCCAACACACGAATCGATTCCGGATGTGGGGCGAGAGGTGGATAGGAATACGATCTCCCGATAATGCCGAGCTGCCTTCGGAAACCCGAAGCCACATATTACACGATCCCTATATATAGAAAGCTCCATGTCAAAGTATCCCAGCCAGTGTTCTAGTCTCTCTTACAATAGAGGTTTGCCGACCTGAATCAGCCTTTGTATGGTTCCCACAGCATAGCTATCTACGCTGTGTTAAACGATCTCCATTTCGCCCTCCTTACTCATCATCGCTCTCCTCCTTCTCCTCAACTGGCTCTACCCAAACCACTCCACCATTCCTCAAACCAAGGTGTTTCAAGCTTTCCGTGAAATCATAGGGCACAAACCTGCCACCGTCGTGATCATTGAAGGCATCTCCACCAGCAATCATCCCGACTCTAAATCGTCGCGCGCTTCCAAATACTGCATCGTAAACACTGCCTTTCCATGTACCTCTCTTTTTCTTTTCAGATTCTAACCCAAGTTGTCGTATGGCATGGGCATCTTTCGATAGCAGTCTTTGGAGCATATCGACAGATATGTCGAGAGTTGGTACGTAAACTGTCGCTCCAGTGGACGAAGCTTGCATACGATTATAGAGGCTCTTGGCGCTGCGTTTTGGTGAAGAACCAGAGAGGGAGGTGACTGTGTGCGGTGTAGGTGGACGGTGGGGGTTAAAGAGTCGGACATTTATGTGGAGCGAGTGCTGCGTATGTGAGATTGGCTGTTGTGCAACGATTGATTATTAGAATATGATGAATGGCAGGAGAGAGACAGGAACTATCGCGTACTCCGCCTCTGATGTAAGCTGAATCTCGCTCAAAGTATTCTCGTCCGCATTTCGGTTCGATACCTTGACGAACGACGCTGTCCGCTTCCTGTTCAAATTCTTTTGGACGATTGTGATGCGTCTCACCCCATTCGTAAACGTCGTCCATGCCTTCGTTCACTGAAAAGCCGTGTCAAAATTACTAAAGGGTTAGAGTAAAAAGAGAGTAAAAGTCGCCACTCACTGATGTCCTCCATGGTCTCGTACATATCCAGGCGCGTGTCGTACTTTTCTTGCCGCTGCTGTACAGTCTTCAGATCTTCTTCTACATTCGCGTATCGTATACCCTAATGTGCAGGACAATTTAAACTTTTAGCACATATATGACCGCTTGCCTTGTCGGCAGGAATTGCACATCCACCTTGATTGCTTCTACTTCAGCTCGGTTAACAACGTGATTTGACACAAGGAGCTGTGCTCTGGTGTCAATCATAACAGCAGCTTCAAAATTACGGTCTGATGTAACCCGGTAGTGAGAAATTTGATGTGAAAGGCATTTCGCTTTGTGGATATCGCCTTTCTGGGCATAAGATTTGAGCTGGGACATCTGTAAGGATGGCGAAATTTGTCAGGACAGCTATTTGTCTGCGATGTATCCGACTTTACTGACCAAATGCCTCTCTTTTCGCTCCAAATCTCCTCGGTCTCGCCTCAATTCACGCTGGGTTCGGTCTGCATTGACTCTGGCTTCACGAAGACGCCGGTCCCTCCGGAACATTGGTCCAGAGATGAACCAGGAGTCTAGTCCCTGGAGGATTCTGGTATTCGTAGAAGTCGGAGTCGCCATGGCTGATCTTTGAAAACAGCAAGGATTGCGAAGTTTGTATGGCAATAGTTAAGCGAAATCTATCTTCACAAGGCTGAATATCTTGATGAGTTCGGAGTATTACCTAGATGTCGTCAGCCTCTGCGCCACCTTGCTGTGCCATCCGCGAGACATCGCCAATGCATTCTGCGAGCATTTTATTTCTACGCTTCAGCAAATTTATACAGCTCAAAAACTCTACACAACTAAAGCCAAAGGCACATGCTATGATGCATGGGCCGCTAAAGAGACAGCGTTATCTCTAATATTCTCATTTGAAGAGAGAAACTCTCTCACCGCGACGGCCCTGTCGGGATGGATGGCAAGCGCTACCTGCCCCGCCCTTTCGATTGACAGTTCCGTTGGTCGTTGTATATGTATGTACTCCCCATCTGACACAGGTTTCATGCATTAGACGAGAAGTGAGATTCAAAGACGGAACATAGCGTCTACCTACCAATATACACGTAAGTTTGCGCGAGGTCCTGTTTCGCGCATATATAGAGGTGAGCAAAAAAGCTGGGATGAGCTTTCCTACTCTTTACAATGTTTACCTTCTGGCTGGTATCAAAAACAATCTTCAGAGGGCATTCAATCTGTCCGAGGGCATCCACATCTGTCTCCTTACGAAACGCCGCAAGGAAGTTATTTACCAAATACCGATGTTTGCAAGGATATACAAATGCTTCTAGCTTGTTATCATCAACTTTTTGTGGCGGCATGTGTCGCGCATCCGCTGATGCGTTCCAATTCCAAAGCGAGTGGTCTCTCCCTCCTGCTACTGGGATGTTTTGAAGATTCAATTGGATCGCAGTGTGCGATGCGAGCATGGTTGGTGACCACGACGGAGTTTGAGAGTGTATGGCAGCTATGACGCGATTGATGTGGGGGTGCGGCAGGAGGAGTTGCTGTGATAGTGATGATGGATTTCGCTTTTAGCCTTGTCATTCTAAAGAAACTCGGCGACGCCCTTACCCGAAGCACGTTGAAGCTGGAAATAAGCATGTTACAAAGCCGTGAGCTTGACCGATGCTTTTCGATGAACCGACCGAACCGCGCTTCAAGGCCAATGCACACTTGCAGCATCATGTAGTGTGTGTCGCGTGCCGGTTCATCCAATTTGGGTTCAGGATGAGTATCCTCAGCCTCGTCATCCCTATCTTTAGACCCAGAAACCTCCACTCGCATTAGATCCACCATTGCAACGGGGGCTTGGACGATCTTCTCGACCAGATCTGATAATGAGTCGATATAGTCCTTTGGCATCGAACTGCCCCATCCGAGAAAGCGTGCCAGAATGTTTGCCGTACCAAAGGGTAAGACGGCAAAGACAACGCGGTCACTGAATACAGGGACACTGCGTTCATTGAGCGCCCCAACAATAGCGGGAATTGTACCATCTCCACCGCAGGACAACACCCAGCAGCTTGGCTTGGTTCGACCAGACTCCTGGTTCTGCTTCTTTCGGGATAGTCCGATTTGTTTTTGAATGTGCTCCAAGCCATGATTGAACGATTCCTTGTCGCGCAGATCATAGCACCATAAACGCGCATTTGGCAATACTTGATGGGCAACGGGGAGTTTGGCTAGCTTTTTGGCGAACCGACTCCCACTGCGCGAATTATATATTGCTATGAGAGTCAGTTGCTCGTTGTCGCCATCGCTTGTACGTTCGGAATCAGCCCTTGGCGACACGGTGTTTGAGACCATCTTGGGATGCAAGGCATTGCAACACCCAATAAAAACAGGAGGACTTTTACCAACGGAAAAGCTTTAAAAGCTTGCTTACCCGAATGATCTGACGTCACGAACGCGCATCACGTGATGTATAATTATGACCAAATTGAAACCACCGCCGACCAGATGCCAGATCGAACCCTCAAATGATGGCTGTAGCGCTGGGTAATTAACATGGAGGTATGGCCTAAAGGATCTCATGTCAAGTTAAGCGCCATATGCTCCATTTGAAAGAATTGTGCCAAAAGTTACTGTTCAATTGCTTCTGGGCCGTATGGCGGCGGTACGGCGAAGTTCCCCAGCAGCAGGGAAGGAGGACGCGCTAGCTTGTTACGTAATGTCCAACGTCATTGTTTGACCTCCATCTGGTCGTGTGGTCGTTGCAACCTTTAAAAAGAGCCGAAAGGTAGGATTTACTCGACTTGTGATTAATCTCATCAGTGTTTACAATGGACAAGGATACGCTCAAACTCCGTCATGTCAAATCTGCGATCGCCGATACGCCAAACGGAGAACCCAACAAAACAAAAAATGCCAATGTTGGCAAGACCATCTCACATGTCATCGAGAAAAAGCTTTTGGATCCCGAGATCTACGTGCGGTTTGTGCGAGGGTTTGCTGGGTTCCTGGCAAAAAGGGTAGGTCCAGTGTATGGTCGTACTTTTGGTCAGTCAAAAGTCTGCTACTAACGCCCAAACCAAAAGAACCTGATCGATACTGGCATTGGTCTTGTCATTGGTACCGCTTTTTCAAACATGATCCAGACATTTGTCGACGATTTGCTTACCCCTCTGCTTGGTCTGATTGTGGGTTCCCGCATGTCAAACTGGTTCATTGTTTTGAGAAAGGGAGCCAAGGCGTTGCAATATCAGAACGAGTCCATGCATCGTTATAAATATGTGACCATTGAAGAGGCAGCACGCGACGGTGCGGTGACATTGAATGTTGGGAAGGCGGCGGAAAGCGTGGTGAGATTTGTCTGTATAGCTGGCGCTGTGTTTACCCTCTTTCGAGGTAGGCTTGGCATATTTCACTATTAAAGATGTGGCACGGCGAAATTAACCATCTTTTAGTTGCAATGAGAACTTGGGAGGCGCACAAACACACGTTAGGACCGATCCTTTTCCCTGACGAGCATAGAGACCCAAAGGCCAACGAGTCTGAATCGTCTGCGGACACCACCCGTGAATGTCCCTTTTGCACATCGCACATCTCCTGTCGTGCCTCAAAGTGTCGTTTCTGCACTGCGGACGTCCCAGCTATTGCGGCGCCATACAGTACAACAAAGGGTTCCATGGGTATCCAAGGGAAGGAAGAGTGACACCGCATAAAGTAACTGGTGTGAATTGTTAACGAGGACCTTGCTTAACGTAGTTTGTTGTGATAGACTTTTTCTGATTGTACCCATCCCGCTCTTGTACCGTTTATGCTTAGGATTAACATGTATAGTATTCTTCCCCACCGCTTCAAATAACAGTCTTCAGATGGACTTGCGCCTTTCTCATCGAAAGGGCTTGCAGAACTCACAGGCACTGAATCACCTCCAACCACTGCTACCGCTCCAATTGGCCACCAATTCTCAAATGATTCCAATGGATCATTCGCGCAGAGGGAATCCAATGTATGTCCAACTCTTGCACTGGTATAAATCGTCACAAGCGAAAAGTGCAAGAAAGAAGTAATATTGGAGGAAACGGAGCATCCGCGGGAAAACAACAACACGTACACAGTGCTGGAACGCGTACACAAACCTTCCGTAGACGCGCCTCGTCTTGACCTCCCAGCATCTTCCACTCACATTTAGAATGTCTACCCAAGTCCGCCTTGTCAACGAAGCAGAGCTAACCAGCGCCATCCGCAGCGTGCGAGACGACAAACAACCCACTAACTGGGTTCTCGTCGGGCACGCTCAAGATGGAACAGACCCAAACGCGCTCGTGTTGGTTGCAACTGGCGAAGATGGCTTTGAAGGTCTAAAGCGAGCGTTGTCAGACGACCAAGTGCAATATGCCCTTCGTAAGTTACCTAGCGCTTATAACGCCATCCACTTCACCTGAGAAACAATTTCATCTCACGGCACTCTTTGTAGTCCGAATGACAAACAAAGTCGACCTGAGCACCACAGTCAAGTTTGTCTATATTTATAACTTTGCCGATAAGCTCAGTTTTGCCAAAAAGGGGCGGTTTGGAGTGGTTAAGGGTGATGCAACAAAGTGTTTCATGGTACGGATGGACGTGCGGGCGTTGACGGTGGAGTTCGTGGGTTAAACCTATGTCGCATACAGCCATTCCATGTGGAAATTGAGATTGGATCCCACAAAGAATTAATCGAGGAGGTATGGCTATTTGGGTACGTGTGCTGCAGATGCAGGTCTGATCCTATTGCGATCACAGGAAGTGGTGAAAAAGATTGAAGCCGCAGCCGGTAATCTGAACAATGTGCGCGAGGCAGACTTTATAGAAGGCAAACAGGTAGCGGTCGGCTGCTGTGTTGTTTTGGAATTGCATTCTCACATTCTACATTAGGAACGCGGCTACACAGCTCGCACAACTGTCCGTCGAAACTCCCTAGAGAATGCGCCTCTGTCGCGCTCTAGCACAACGTCCAACGTTGCAGGCTCGACACCAAATCTCAACGCAGCTTTCCAAGGAAACACGGGCTCAAGCGACAACCTACATAAATCACAGTCCAATATCCAAAAGGGGACGAAGCCCTCTGTTGGCGTGGTCGCCACCCAGAGCCAAGGGGTAAGCCTTGGGACTGACCTCCTGGAGGCCATCAAGGACCTTCGAAATGATAAAACGGCCACAAAGTGGGTTGTGGGAACTTACCAAGATGGGAACATTGCAAATCCTATTGTATTGAGTGCAAAGGGTGACGGTGGTGCAGAGGAGATGAAACAAAAGTTTCCTCTAGACGGTATCGCGTACAGCCTGATCAGAGTGGTATGTCTCTATTCGCTCACCATCTATTAGCCAAGTTGATACTAAACCGTCTTGATCGTGTCAGACGGACTTTGTAGATGGCCATCCGACCGTCAAATTCGCCTTCGTCACCTTCATTGGGCAGCAAGTAGGCAGTAAGTATGCATGTAGCAACATCTTTCACTCGCAATTCCTTCTTTTGATCGTCACCACCATATTTCAGTCATGAAAAAGGCCAAAATCAGCACACACAAAGGAGGAGTCACAGAGCACTTTGGTCCCTACCATGTTGATTTCACGATTTCGGAACGACGTGAAATCGATGACACAATTATCATGAACAAAGTATCGCGGGTGTCTGGCAGCCGTAGTATGGTCAAATAGTGCCCTTCCCGCCGACTTTTATTTGCTGGATGAAGGAGTTTATATATATATATATATATATATTGTTATAATGGTTATAGTGTAACTACCTCCTCCTACAGTCTTATTTTGAATTACACTTCCAATTGCAAGTTTCGTCCTGCTGGGAGGCATTATGTGATAGAACCTGACGCGACACCCTGGCCCAAGGTCCACGCGATCTCAGCACATCATCCTGCAGCAACAAGCCGCATAGCAGCCTCCTGGCGCTCGTTGCGCTGCATTAGTTTTGGACAAGCTTGTATAGTAGAGTGCTCTTCTAGAAATGTCTGCAGAGGTTCGCGGTGCAGTCAAGCAGCTGAGGACTCATCAACAAGGGCAATTGGCAAAGTTGCAGGTATATGCCCAGAAGAGTTTCCTGCTCCATGCCCCAAAAATAACACATGGGGTCTCTCAAAAGATTAAATCAGAAGCCGAGGTTGAACTGCTTGAGAATTTAAACTCTTATTTTAGGGTGGGTGCCAATGTTGGTGCGGTCCGTACTATCTGCTCCTGTCTAATTCACTCGCTCTCTACTTGTAGAAAAGAGCAGAAATCGAAAGCCAGTATGCTACTGTACGTTACCTGTACGAACCTCCCTTGCAGCTATACATCTCACACCTCTTGTTTTCCTCGCGGTGACAGGCACTAGAGAAGCTGAGCAAGCACTACCTAACCAAGAAGTTCAAACGAACAACGGTTGCGAGTGGTAATCCTACACCTCTATCGTCTTCTGAAGATGCCACAGCGGGGTAAGGTCATACCGCTGTAGCAAACTCGTTTGTATAATGACCTTTCCGAGCAGTGCGCTGTATGCATCTTTCTCTGCTGTATTGACGGAATCCGAAAAGCAAGCTCGAAAACGAGGAGATATCAGTGAGAAACTCGTCGCAGATATTGCAGACCATGTCAGGGAGCTAAACAAGGAAAGGTCCGCGGGTGCAAAGAGGGTTGGTTCTAGAATACTTTGCTAGCTTTGGTGATACGTACTCACATTGTTGGGCATCCACGTACTAGAACCTTGAATTTGGGGTATGTCGCGGATGTAAACGCAAATGACTACGATCTGACCAGGAAATACCAAATATTACAGACAAAATACCATCAAGAACTGTGGGCAGCCTATGATGAGCTCGATAAGGTACCAATTGAAACCATGAAGTCGACGATACAGATGCTTACGCCTTCAAATAGACTAGGCAAGCGTATGACAAAACAGCGAAGGAAGCTGAAGTTGCGCGGCGAAGATATGACGACATTTCGAAGAAACCAGGCTCTGGGCTGAATGCCATTAAAAACCTTGTAACTGGTACGGATTCGGAAGAGCGTGTAGAAAAGGTTCGCGAATAGACCGAAATTCTCGGGTATGTAGCGACAAGCTAACAATCTTTCCCTGGTCAGCATAGAACCAAGTGGAAAGCTTTGAGCAGAAAGTTGAACGACAGTCGAAATGACTACATCCTCGCTTTGGAAGGCGTCAACGTCATACAAGCAGCATACTATAAAGGTATTTGTCCTTTAGGTTGGCGTGGCCAGAATTAGATAATCTAATGAACATGAGTGTAGAGGAACTGCCCAACTTGATGCTAGTAGGTGATTTGACAGGCTCTTTGACCCACAATACCGTCCCATACTCAACCATCTGGCGCAGAATCTGGACGCAAACTTTTACACTGTCTATCCGTCATTATTGGACAAGTACGCTGGACTGGAGAGCGACTATACTGGCGCTTTACACACAAGTGTAGAGACCGTACGATCGTCACTCGGAAACGTGGATCGTAACAAAGAATTGGATAACTTTTTGCGGGATCACAATGTTATCTTTCAAGATCCAGGGCCGTTCCATTTCGAGCCCGGTGCTGGGGATGACGTACGTAAATGAGGGTGTAGGATGTGAGCGGAGGTTTCTCTGTCCTTACCTCCTTATTTCAATCAGGTGGAGCACCTTACTGTGGACGACGTGACAAAAGTGGCGCTGGGACAACGTCTTGGCAGGTTAATGAATCGGGAGGAAGAAATAAACAACCACATTGCACTGAAAGAGAGGGAACTTGGTGGTGTGACACAGATGGCCGATGTATATAGTCAGACGCCATCATTTGGTAACGCAGCGACCCCATTAGAGGTAAGCGGCTCATATTGCACCAAAGTGCCCGAGTTAAGGGCTGAACTTTTTTTCTTCTGATCCCAGCAAAGGCAAGAGATTGAAAATGGCATCCGCCTATTGAATGCTGCAAAGGTCAAAGTTGCAGCGCAAATCCGGATGTTAAAGAACATGGGAGGTATGGGTTTCCATCGTTGCCGAGAAGTTCAGTGTACATCCTGGTTCTTACCGTGACTTGTGTTTGTCTTTGCCCTTTATAGTGGAGGCGATCATCCCAGTATCTCCGGTTCCCGCAGCTCCGACCGTGTCGCTTGCATCTAAAGCAAACGCGGTCGCAATTTACGACTACGACGCGAAAGGGGAAGGGGAGACATCCCTACGCAATGGCGACGACCTTGCGATTGTTGTCCCAGAATCTGATGGTTGGGTAAAGGTAAGCATTGAGCCAACACCTTTTTTTGTATTACAGCTGATACTCACGCATGGTGTCAAGGTTCAAAATCTTATTAGTCAGGGAATCGGGTTGGTTCCTGCAAATTACATTAAGAACCTTGAGCCTGTTAATGGATCTGGGCCAGCTCTACCCACGTTGTCTCCTGCGGGACCAAAGATATCTGATGCGCCCAAGTCCAAACAAGGTGCGCTCCGCTGTCCTCTCCAAAATTTCTTCTTTTAAACTAATTGGATAGCTATTCTTCTAGTGAAAGCAATTTACGGTATGCTCCCACCTGTTGCAAATCGAACATGTATATGAACTCGTTCATCTTCCTTTCTTACCAAATTTCAGATTTCAATGCGACTGATGAGGGCGAGTTGTCTTTCCGAGGTGTGCAGTCGCTTCTTCAGTTTAAAGACTAATGGAAAGCTAATCTTATTCATATTTACGTAGCTGGAGACAGCATCGAGGTAGTGGACACGAGTGGAGACTTTAGCGACGAGGCCTGGTGGGAAGGCCGCCTCGCCCGCACTGGACAGATTGGTCAATTTCCTGTCGTTTTCACACAAGGATGGCAAGCGCTCGCAGCCTCCGCGCCGAACAGCATAGCGACGTCAGTCGCCAGCCTTGCCAGATCCGTTTCGACACAGCAGCATCGGACGTCCATGCTTGATACATCTTCATCGCGAAGATCATCTACTGTTGTGCGTCCGGTGTCGTCTGTGCCGAAATATCCCAAAGGTAATCCGAAGTCCCCGACCATGTGACCGACGCTTTTACTGATGTTTTATTCAGTTCGAGCAATGTATGCATACGACAGTACGTGTGATGGAGAGCTGACCATGGCTGCCGGTGACATTATCACGGTTACCAACAAGAATACGGGGAGCGACGCATGGTGGGAAGGGGAAGGCGCACATGGCAAGGTAAAGCTATGGGTAAATCGCGGGCCGCACCAATGATCGCGCAATCTGAATAGTGGATATGCAGGGACAGTTTCCGGTCAATTACGTCGAACCCATAGACAGTGCCAGCGAGTCTAGTGCTTCACTTGGAGTGAGTCTCTTCGTTCAAAGCTGGAGAGAAGAAGAGCATTGATTTGATGTACTCCTTTTTTTTAGGCAATTTCTAAGAGATCGTCACTGAATCCTCCTACTACTACTACCCCTTCCTATCCACAAGGTAAAAGAGAGATTGCCAACTACGTTTCTGAGGTACCTTGGTCTGAGATATCTGCGCTCCATAATTCTAGTGAAAGCGCTCTACGATTATACTGCGAGTGAACCTGACGAGATAAGCTTCCGGGCCGGCGACATCATCCGGGTCACACAGTCCGCGGTACGTTGCCTACGATATCATCGATGGAGATGACACGTTGCTGATTACGATATGATTCATTTTAGGATGTCGACTGGTGGCAAGGGGAGTTGAATGGGAGGAGCGGAGCGTTTCCTGCTAATTATGTGCAAAAAATATGATATTTTGGACAGCTGCCAAGCGGCTTCTGTCTGCAAGGATATTTTTTTTTGTCTGTTATCGCGTTTGATCATAACTTACATATACCCGTCCGTGTGAAGGTTGGTCTGCGACCCAGGGGAATTGAAGATATAGCACTTTTGGTGTGGTCTCTATTTCTATGGCGCCGTACACTATTTCTATCTCGCCACATACTAAAATGGAAAATCTCAGAGATACGCCCTTTTCAATTCTAATGGATCCCATGGAAGAGGGACCTCATCGCGCTCTTGATTAATCGCAAATGTATCGCTGTTCGTCCTCCTCGCACTTGTATTGACGGGTCGACGTTCGGGGTCAAAAGAACACACCAGCCCTATAGATTTGCCCGTCTATCTGATACAATGCTGTGCTAGCGTCAGGACAGTGCAGGATCCATCCGATAGCTGTTACAGGGAATATAGCGGATGCTAAAAAGGCGCAAGGATCTTGGTCGGACACTGTTGGACTACGTTGTTCTCATCTTCTTGACGTCCTCCATGCGAGGAATCAAGGTATTGCGCCAGGCAGACGCCCCTGTGAACTAACAGGGCGGGCAGTTGCAAATATGGCCAAGCTGGCTCTTATCCCCAAGCGGCCGTGGTGGAGTAGTTTATAATCAAATTGCCTTCTGTACCGAAGCACTAGGAGGTCGTTAGGATCCCTTGCTACAAAAGTACAGTATAAGGATCTTCCTCCCGCACCTTATACAGGTTTCCAACAATTTCATCTGGAGCCGGTGCGAATGCGCTGTTGACGTAGAGGAACTGCATATGAGCAGCATCTGGTCAAAACAACGCGAGAATAGTCCAGCAACGAATGGTATGTACCAGCGGGTCCTGCGCCTTGTAGTTCAGCTCCTTTCTCAGAAAGTTCATAACAGTCTGGAACTTTTGTGATGCAGTTATTTTGTAAAAGTTTTGTTTAAGAATTGGTGCGTTTCCTGTGGCTCTGAATCGCACCACGACTTGAAGAGATCTTAATGAGGAGCCTCTTACCAGTTCGCCATAGTGAACATACCTTTTGCTGCCGGATTTGCCGTCCTAGGCGTTGGCGGAGAGCTGATCGGGCTAGTTGGATTGTCACTCATCGTAAAAGCTCGTGCAGGGGGTGGATAACACAAAGCCAAACCCTAGCAAGTCTGTAAGCCTTGAGGGCGTGTCGCGTTTGCTGGTCAGGATCGAGCGGCTGTGCAAGCCTCGCTTCCTTGCGTGAGAGTTGGGTGGTCTTGTTTCCTTGCCATCATAAACTCGTCACCAAGGGCAGGTCGTCAGAGTTTCCTTTTGGTTTCTCAACCCGACTACATTGCCCCGTAAGGATGAGCTACTTAAATGGGAAAAGCTATGAACCCCCCACCCTGTCATATATGGAGGAAGAGGTAATGAACTCTTTTTTACAACTGGTCAAAGGAGTGTAGACTTCATGAATGGCCAATTATTCCAAAGGCGATACTCCAGTTTATGACCGATACCGGAGCTCCGTGGATGACGGCTCTAAAGTTCTTATCTGCGGAAGAGTTCAAAGTTGCAGCGGCTGCAACGAGGTGGAAGAAGTGCAAAGTAAAGTTCAAATCATTCATTCATTATATGCTTCGTACGATCTGAATGCTGATATGAAAAGAGCTTGCTTATAATGATGTGTTTGTCCATCTAAACTTGGTTATAGGATTTTCTTAAATCGGAAGGCATTTCGGATATACCCGAACCGACGGCTTCCTTGATGCATTATCTTACAGTCCCTCTGTTCTATCTGCCTTCGACGTGTGATCGACGTGGCGCGACCTTACTTATTTTCAATGCTCGGTATTGGGTGGCCGACGAAGCAGGAACACGAAGGATGTTAAAGGTAATTGAAATCGCATGCCGACTGCCTTGCATTCAATTGATACATCCGAATATAGTTGTTACACTATATGTGTGACAAGGCAGCCTCAGCGTAAGCCGGGTATCTGACATGGATCATAATCATGAACATGTTAAAGAGCACAAATTCAATTTAACAGAGAAAGGACTCGCAGATGTGGGATAACTTTGATATCAAATTTGGATGGCCTTGACCGACGCTATCAGGCGGTCGAAGTCCATCGATGGATAATGGAAAAGTTAGAGGTATTGTTGAGACCCTGTGGTATATGTTCTCCTATGCTAAGAAATCAATCCTTAGTATTATCTTCCTGTGACCTTGCAACAAGTTTTGATATGCAAAGCCCCATGGTGGGCTCGGGTACTTCCATATGCTTGGCGGCCTGGCGTTTGTGATTGTGGACCGCTTTCTGCTCAGGTATATATGGCTCTTAATTCGTCACAAAAATCCTCTGAACCTAATCCTGGTACCTGGAGATGCATGTATGCTCCGATTTGTTGCTCTACATTGAACCATCGCAGCTTCCCAGGGAACTTGGCGGCGAGCTCGTGTACAAGCACAAGGAATGGATAACGGATCAACTAGTAAGCCTTTTTTGACTCATTCTAAAGTTGCCTTTGGTTGAATATGGCCATCGCACCAGCGTGTCGAACAGTGCGGAAACGAGGACGTTCTGGTCGAGGTTGATTTGGGTGCCATGGAAGCCCGTGTATTTGGCTCAAATTCACCTTCACCATCGGACTCTTCCCAATCGTCGACGAGTCGTGCTAAATATAAAGGCATTCACCTCGGCTCACCCGTCCCGACTCCGCGATGTCCAGAGAACGGTGATGGTTATTTTCCGGATATGTGTGCCTCTCCGACTAGTATTGAGGTAGACATGATTGATATTGACGAAATTCCTCTCGAATCATCACCTCTACCGTCCGACGATCTTAGGTTTCACGGTAAAGCCGATGGTGGAGAGATTTCCACGGAAGCAGCCCCGCGTATCCAGGGTGATGTTTTACCACAGACGCTCCCAGTAAAATCATTGGCGACCCCCCAGCACCATGTTCCACTTGTTCTGGCAGATTGCTCGCCAGTGTTTCACATTGTGCCGATTGCGCCTGCCGTCGAGATTCATGCAAAGTGACGGCATCTTGTTTTTGTACGTTGTAAATATGACTGTAAATGATTTTCATGTTTCTTTGTAAATAAGGATAAAAGTAGAAAGGCATAGACCCGCACAGCAAGAACAGCAATCATTGTAATTGAGACAAACTATTGATCAGGTCTGACCGTAACCGCCCTGGAAATTAACCACTGCGGACAGCGAACGCATGTTGTCTGCTTTCAGCTGTGTGCTGATCGGCGGGCATGAGTAAGCGCTTACACAATCACGTCGGCTAAAGCGAATTCCGCTTGTGACTAATACCCTACTAAGCTATGCGTTTCACGTGAGTCCAAAGGTCCATTAAATTACAAAGGGTTCGTCCCGCTCCCGCAAGGAAAAAACGTTCAAAATCCAACTGATTTTAAATGGGATCCCGCACAAGAAGGATTTGAAAACTTTTACAAGACGTTTCCACCTTTATATGTGCAATACCCTTGCGTCTTCGCTCTTTACGCTTGTCGCTCCACACGAGACTCGACCGACCTCTGCTGTGGTTGATTTTGTAACTCTATCGTTTGGCCAGCGAATCTCAAATGATGCTCCCGCACGTCCTCAACCTGGAACACCATCTCACAGAACAAGGCTCTCCATTGATAGCACCGTCTCCCCATCGCATTCCCTCACCCTTTCTTCCCGAAACATCCTTAACCTCCTATAGTGGCTCATCGCCGGCCACCTCAACAACGTCCTCACCAACGCAACCAACCCGTTCCAGCAAGCTTGTGCCGCTTACTGTGAGATGTGAAGTACGCACACGCATCCCGTCCGAGTACGGCGGCATATGCCATTTGCATCTCTACAGCAACTCGCGGGATGCGGAAGAACACTTGGCAATTGTTTATGGCGATGATCTCAAGAGTTCTTCTTTAGAGGAAGTCCGTCCGGGAGACACAGAAAGAGAGCGAATGCTGAGAGGTGCCCGAAGAGCAACCGATCACAATGGAGGCATGACAAATGGTACATGCTATGAGGAAAAGCCAGTGGACAGAGATGGGGCCCCCAACGGGACCAGAAAGAATGGCAATGGAATTCACGTTGAAATGGATCCCCCGCTTACCCGCATTCACTCATGTTGCTTTACCGGAGAAACCCTTCGATCTCTCCGTTGCGATTGCGCGGAACAGTTGGAAGAGGCCATGCGTTTAATGGCAAGAGAAGGGCGTGGAGTAGTGTTATACTTGAAACAAGAGGGACGAGGGATAGGGTTGAGGGACAAGTTGAGGTGAGGGTTCAATTTAAGGATATTTGCATAAGATGGTGCAATGGGTCTAATTGGAAAGGGCTTCTTGGTATTAGAGCATACAACCTCATTGATCTCGGACATGACACAATGGCGGCAAACCTCCTTCTAGGGCATCCACCAGATGCACGATCTTACGAAATTGCGTCTGCAATTTTACGGGATTTGGGTATCGATCGAGTGCGTCTACTCACAAATAACCCCGAAAAGTTGAGTCACTTGCAGAATGATGGTGTTGAGGTTGCAGAGCGGGTACCGATGATACCGGCCAGCTGGCGTCGACTGGGAGCAGATGTAGGCGTGGCAGTGGAGAAAGTTAAAAATGGGGAAAAAATGGTGGTCGATGAAACAGCTGTAGTGTCTGCAAAGGTTCGAGAATCTGGCGGTTTAACTCTGCAAGATCGAGATGGTTACCTGGTGACCAAAGTGCAGCGCATGGGCCATATCCTCGACATCCCATCACAACTTCTCGACGCATTTAAGGCAGCATCGGTATCTGAGGACACACAGCTGAATGGACAGTATGCATAGCTCATAGATACCGCCTGCAACCCTCCCGTCGGCATGTACACTACTAGATTATTACTTCAAAGATTCAGATAGGGATTTTTTTTTATTTTGCTTGGCTTCTTGGATGTTAAATTCATGAATGATTATGATTGGATCCGATTATAGCCATATGTCTAAATAGGTTAAATGATCATGTAGCCTAATTTGGAACGGCTAACGAGACCCCTTGGAAGCCTTCATCTTTTGGCGGGACGTTTTCCCCGGACGTTTTTAACTTTTCCTTTACTGCAAATGATTGCTGCCGTATGCGACGACGACGACGACGAGTCTCTCCGGCAACCACACTCTCTCCCACAGATACGCCGTCACTCCGATGCTCCGCTGCCCGGTGCAAGTTCTGTAAAGCTTCACCGTCTCGCGTCTTTTCCTCTGCTTGTGAAACAACCTGTCGTACCATCACCAGCTCCCGCGCTGACTGCAGAACCGCAATCGCCCGTCATCTCGTCCACGCAGACCTCATATCATACGCACTTGCCTTCAATTGCCCCCAACAGACATCCGTTACTCCGAAGATCACACTCGAGAAGTAGTCCGCTTCCCGGTACTCTCCCCATTGGCTTAGGACTGAACCTATCACATCCTGGTGCCCAGTCATCTCTTCGAAGTGCCCCCACGTTAGGTACCGTAGGTTTTTGGACGTCAGGCCTTCCTTCACAACCCTTGTTTGAACACGCCACGCTGTCTGCCGGCCAAGTCACCTCACCTGAATCACCTAAGGTGGCTTCCCAAGAGCAGGCAGATGGTGCTGGCCACGTAGAAAGTGGAAGTCCTGCCGAGCATCTAGTTCCACTAGCGCCAGATGAGGCATCTGACAAGGTGCACCGTCGACGAAGTGGATGGGACTGGCTCAAAGGTCATCCACTACCCCATGTAGTGGCAAATACGGACGACGCTGCAGGCGTAGCTGCAGAGCCCCACGTTGCAGAACCTCTGATAGTGTCTGGCAGTACTGAATTTCCCCCTGATGATTCACATTTGAGGCGATCGCCTCGGTCACCTGAACGAACAGAGGTTATCGCCCCGCTCAACCAGACGCCTGTTGTATCTCCGAAATCGCCCCTTGAGGCATCTCGGATATGGATTCCATTGGTAGGAGAGCTCACTGATGTAGATATGTCTGTTGCAAATTCACATTGTCGAACGCCATCGACCAGTCGGAAACGACGAAGTGGCTGGTGGGACGGCAAGCAAGACAAAGATGCTCAGATCCGTTTAATCAAAGAATTAGTAAGAAGCACAGTATCGACAAGTGCTTCCGGCGATTGTGACAGCGACCGCTTAGTAGACGATGATGCTGAGGATGTCAAAGGCACAGAAGATGAGACAAAACGAGAGAGTGTCGGGTCTCATACTGACGGATCTGGTGTCGAAGCCGATGCCAGTGAAGTGGATACAGACGCTCATCCTCAACAACCGGAATCAGGGCGCGCCATGAGACTTTGGAAGCGCAACTCATCTGTTGCCATGAGGGCTGTCCTGACTATGGATGGCATCGAAGAGGAAGTGAAGGTGGTACCAGACGAAAACAAGAGCGCCAGGAGAGCCTCTGTTACCGGTGTCGCGCCAGATGAGGAGGAGTCTGACAATCGCGCAGAAAGATCCCGTCCGATTTCGCCACCTGTATCGTACCCCGCAGCGCCTCCACGACGTCCGGTCTACAGCAGGCGGAGATCTGCTCTAAAGTTGTTTGGATTGCAATCACTTGTCCAGGATGAGAGTCTAGACGATGCTACTCCTGTGACCGCATCATCGACTCCTGGTAGATCACCTGCTGAGCAGCAAACCCAGTCGTCAACACCGGTGCACACCCTCAAGCATATGGCATCGTTATCGTCCCTCAAAGAGGCGGTTGGCGTGGCTGCGGCCGCCGAACAGCTTGTTGGTAGTACCCTTACTGAAGAGCGAGTGCCGTCACAAGGTACTCCCTTTCCGGCCCATATGAGTACCGCGGCTCTTCCGCAAAACAGTATCGCTGAGCTGGTAGAAAGCGAAAGACAGCTGAAAACGCAATTGAGTCAAATGCAAGCCCAATTACAGCAGCTGGAAGCCAATGCAGCCAAGTACAGAGATGCGGCAAAATGCATCTCTGATGCCGAACGAAGCTGCCCTTACAGCGACATTCCTCCATCAGTGGCCGTGAAAACCTTCGCACATTATTGTAATGCACACGGACTCGAAGCAACCGCTCGTTCGCTCCGAAACGAGTCCGACAATATAGGCAGGGCTGCGCGGGAAGCAACCCTAAATGAGTGGCTGCGCAAAAAGGAGTTTGGTCGTGCTATTCGTGTCGTGGAAGAGGTGATGACCAGTGAGTTGGAAAGAAGACATAATGTTTCAAAACATGCTGCGCCCCAGATGTATGGCTCAGAGAACGAAAGCCTTATTCCTGCTTTTGAAGACTTGATATACGTCTTGAGCAAATACATGTGCATTCATCTTGCTCAAACTGGGAACACGGAGCTGGCTGCTAAGACTGTAGAAACAGTACTCAAACCACGAGTGGAGAAGGAAAGGGCGGGAAGAAGCAAAAGTAGAGGGGATTGGTTTGTCCGTGATCAGGCACTACTAAATGATTTAGTCGTACGAGAACGTGCGAGCGATCATTCGACAAATACTGCAGATGCCAACCCGTATTCGCGCTTCAACTGGGACAGAGAACTGGACGCGTTCTGGACTGCAGCTCGGACGTGGCGTCGTCGTACTTCACGACGATGCCAGTCAGAGTCAGCAACAGACTTAGATGAAACTCACGAAGGTCCTCTCTTTGCGAGAGCTCTGGGTGAATTTTTCCTTGATGCCGATTTAGATTGGAATAGAGACGATGGGGAAAACGTACTAGATAATTCCACGCTGGAAAGTTTTTATATAGGTTGGAGCAAATGGGAGCAGGTGCGAAGCACTCTAGAGAGAACTGGCATCATTGGCAATGGGAAGACCAGGCGAGGGCGGAAAGACAGAGAGCGACTACAAAGAAGAAAGAGTCAAGTCAGCAGCCAGGACAGTCGAGGAAGTAACAGGTCCTCCCCTGGAGACAAGAGCGTACGGTCGAGCCAAAATCGCGAAAGCGGGCGAAAAAAGACACGAGCGAAACACCAACCGGAAGTACCGTCGAGTCCAATTATTGAGGCACGTTCGAAGAGTAGCGCTGTAATAGTAGAACGAATACAGGGCTCTTCAACATCGCCGTTACCAACCATCACCCACACGCTACCATCTAACCATACCAATGGGATCGTTTCACCAACCTCCTTCATTGCTCCTACCCGCACTGCAAGCCTGAGCATCAGTCCCGTGAGATCAAGAGGTCAAAGCGCCTCTATGGTACCCAAAAGCGATTCCGCGGGGAAGAACCCTCGGCGATTGTCCCTGGAACCGACTACCAAAGATAGAAGAGAGTCACTATGTGCCCGCAGCGATGACTATGACCGCATTAGCTCTCACACAACGTTCTCATTCAACGGCGACGCAGACCTGCCACCGCCACCACAAGACCCGCAGTCCGCTGACTTTGCTCAAGCCTCCACGTGTGGCCCTGTTTTAAGTCAGATCCGTGCCATCGATGTTGCAGACATACCGTCGACCGGTCAAATCATCGCTGCAACAGCGGGCAACCACGACAGAACAGACAAGAAAATATCAATATGGGATGTGCGAAGCGGGACTCTGCTCACCCAGCTTGATAATGGAACGAGTAAACCTGTTACATGTCTTGCTTTTCATCCAGACGATCCGTCTCTCCTGGTGTCAGCAGACATGGAATTTGACGTCAAACTATGGGACTGGAGGAGCGGCGCGTGTGTCAGATTATGGAGAAAATTCCATACCAGGATAGTATTTAAGGCGGCTATAGTCCCTGGTGGGGATAATAGGTGAGTTTCCACCGAGAGACAACAAGTAGAGGCGTAAAGTACTGAGTTGTACCTTCGTCTTGCACAATCAACAGAGCTGCTACATGTTCCGGCGACCAATCCATAAAGCTTTTCTCCCTCGACACCACATCACCCACATCCGTTTCCTCTGTCCATGCCAACGAACCATTCACGTCTTTCGTATTTGCTGGAAACCCTGATGACGCATCTCAACAAAAATTAGTAGCGAGTTTAAGCTATTCCATTCGCATCTATCGCTTGAGAACTGCAACGCTGTTGCATACTATCCAATTACGGGATTTGAGAATGAAGTGAGTGAAGGTCTTAACTTGAATGACGCTAGGGTCCCTTAATTGACATTTCTGATGTGCTTATCACCATAGTAAAACTCCGCTAACTGCGCTTACTGCACACCCAATACATGACACCTATATTTTACTGTCCTGCGACAACCAATTGCGGCTATTCAACCTCTTGACTGAAACCACGGTTAAGGTCTACCAAGCCCGTGACATACCGAACGGTGTGCGGGTCGAAGGGCAATTCAGTCCATGCGGCGCATGGGTATATTGCGGGACATGCGACATTAGAGGACGCGGGCGAGGTAAAGAGGGCGTAGAAAGTGGCGGCGGAATTGTCATCTGGAGAGTCCACACGGGAAAAATCGAGAAGGTGCCATGTGGAAGTGATGGCACGGCAGTTAGTGTGTGTAAATGGTATGTAGACAAGACTATGGTGCTTCGTGCCGAGGAACACTACGCTGACTGATTATGTTTTATTCTAGGATAACGGCGAAGGACGCTTCGCGACCAGGTCAGGAAGCTGTGTCTCGAAAGGTCCTTGTAGCAGCCGGGCTAGATCGGATGGTTAGAATGTTTATGTAGGCAGTTGGTAGTTTGTGTACAGGAAGTGTGTGTGCGGCAGTTATACCCTGCCGTTAATTATTTTTGATGCGCGGAGAAATGGGCTCATAATAGAACCCTAATCTGAAAACAGACAGCTCAGCGCTGCTCTAGTTCCACCTGTGAGGTCAACAGTCAGCACTACGAACCATCTGCAGGTCGATTCTCCAACTTACCAACACTCCCCCGCAATCCTTGGGATGCAGAAAGACGACCGGTTTTCCATGTGCACCAATTTTTGGTTCAGGATCCAATGCCCTTACTTTCTTTTCCTTGAGATCTTTCATTGCAGCGTGGATGTCGTCAACCTGAAGCGCAGCGAAATCAACGTTATTTGAGGGGCGTAGGTGTATTGGGCTATATTGGAATAAAAGGTTTACCTCAATGCAAACGTGATGAATACCACCATCTGGCTTTTTCTTCAAGAAGTTTTCGATGGGGCTTTTATCGCCGTAAGGATGCACTAGGAAATAAAAACAATATGAGCTATATGCTCATTTTTCTAATTCTCGTATTAAGAACTTACACAACTCAATCTTCGTATTGCCCAATTCTACAAATACAGTATACACACCATGTTCAGGAAGCGCCTGGTAAACGAATTGAACGGATATCAACAACAGGCCTCAACAAGGCTGGCCACCCGCTCCCCAGTACATACCACTTTATCGCTCACTTTAGCACCCATCACATTCTTATAAAAGCCGGCCGATTTATCGATATCTGGCACGGCGATAGCCACATGGTTCAGTATGCCCAATTTCCATGCTGGGTTGGTTGCCGTGTTGGTTGCGAACGAGCGTAAGACATTGTTGGTGCGGAGAAGGGGACGAGTGCGGTTAACGACCCGTGTAAGATACATGGCAGTGTATGTGTGGGAGGTGGGGTTAATAAGATGGACGACTCGTCCGAGAAACAAAATGAAGACGGGTGAAAGTCTAACATGTACACTATCGTGCATATGACACTCACCTTGGCACAGCAACCGATCATGGCAACCGTTCGTTCGCTGTCAACTTCAGCTTGTTAAACTTGAACATACAATTACATTTTTTAACTTTTCGACAAACACAAAACAGTTACGATGAATGAGCCACCAGAAACTTCGTACAGATATCAACGAATATGGCCGTCCATTAAACCCAAGTCGCATCTAACCCTCCAGACTCCTGCAGACCCTTCCACTTGGATATTCCTGATACCATCACTTCTCACATCATCCGAATGCGGTCAACTTCTTGCCGCCTGTACAAAAGCCCACCCGCTGCAGCTCTCCTCCCATGCACAAACTCGCTCTGTAGCATTTCGAGACAATGACCGCAGCGCTTTCAGTTCTCCAGAGCTTTCAGACTTGATATGGAACACTGCTGGCCTACGGGCTCTTATTGAGCAGACACCTGCCTTGAACGAAGTAAGCAAAGGATTAAGGGCATGTGGATTGAATGATATGTGGAGATTGTATCGTTATCGAGAGGGTCAAAGGTTTGGGCCGCATTATGATGAGGAGGCCAACGGGGAAGGAAATCAGCGAGGATACTTTACCTTACTGATATATCTGAACGGTGGGGAAGAAAGGTGCGATACATCTGGCAAAGCAAAGGCGGCTACCAAAGACTCTCCAAAAACAAAAACTCAAAAAGGTCTTAAATCTAATGGAAAAGTAGAAGACGACGCGCCGTTAGAGGGTGGGGAAACAGTGTTCTATCGAGGCACACCGAAAAACAAAAAGCCTGTTTTGTCCGTTGCACCTGTCACCGGTATGGCATTGTTGCATGCACAAGGTGGGAGGTGTCTATTACATGAAGGCGCCGTGGTCAGAAAAGGGTCAAAGTGGGTTCTGCGATCAGATCTGATGTATGAACCCATGTAATTTAACAGTTTTGACGCTGTCCTGTAACTACTCAAATATCGTTGGATGACCAAAGTATGGCCATTAGATATTGGACATTTGTTATCAGTTTAATGAAACCGCGGCAGGGTGGTTGTCGGGCAATATCAAAATGATCCTTGATCGACATCCTCTTAACCCTTAAAATGGAGTGGAAAGCGGTCATCACTTTAAATTTGGCGTAACTTTGCACACACGGGAGCATATCGAAGGAGTCCATCTCGTCTCACGCCATGCAAAAGAAACTCACCACTGGTGAAGGCGGCCCTTCCAAGGCCAAGGTCGCAAGTGGCGTGGGTGACATTGGAGGCCACCAATCTCCCCAGGCTAGGTCGGGAAAAACAGTCCAAGCAGCTCTATTAGCACAAGCACAATCTCTCTTCCCAGCGCTGGTCGCGGAAGCCGATCGTCTTCACCGCCAGGGACATTTGGCAGCGGCTGTTTCTTTATATACCAGAGCGATCGAAATTCGGCCGGCGGACTCCAATGTCCTATCGTTACGTTCCAAGTGCCACAGCCTACAAGGCGAACACAAGTTGGCTCTCCGCGATGCAGAAGCAGCTTTGCAGGTCGACCCCTCTCACATCAAGGCTTTGGCGGCCAAAGCGGATGCACTGTTCAGTGCAGGAGACTTTGAAGGAGCATTAGTACACTGCCACCGAGGTGCTCGTTCTCGGCCCGACGTTGAGGAATTTCGCCTAGGAGTATTAAGATGCAAACAAGCCATAATGGCATCAATTGAAGGGATTGATTCACAGAAACTCAAGGAGAGAAGAATCATAGAAAAGCAGGAGAAAGAGCTCCGCAAAAATAACAACGCAAAGAAGGGCGCAGGTGCACACCACCCTGGTGTTATTGGTTCCCTTAATTCACGACGACAATCGACCGTCATGTCTCCTCGGCATTCGGTGACGGCAGCACGCCACTCCGTGATAGCTGCACCTAACATTATGAGCCGTCCCACCACAGCCTATAACCATGATGTACTCGAACGCAACCTTTTAGAAGAACTTTATGACGATCGCATCTTTCTACTGAGCCTTGCATCCGACACCTCGTTTATGCGTTCGGCGGGAAAAGTAATCAGCCAATGTGTGGAAGAAGGGTTACACTACCTAGACGGGCGGTTAGAGTATTGGAGAATGATGAATCCCGTCGGGCGTCCTGCTTCTTCAAAGCGAACAGTCGCAGAGAAGCCGAAGAAGACGGCCAAGTACATGAAACGACCGGCTTCTGCTTCTCTTTGGGTTGGCAATACAGGGAAACCTTTGGAAACTGAGAGTGTGCGCAAGGTAGTAAGGCCCAAGTCTGCAGTATCTCAACGTGTACAGTAAATAAACATCCATACATGGCCTTTACATTCGGAAAGTTGGAAATTAAATTATACAGGGATACGGGGGAAGTAAACCAACTAAAGCAAAGGGCTACGAAACAACGTGGTTCCGGCATTCACGTTCCGCAGACCCTGCCCGACTAGCCGGTTCAAATTCCCCTTGTTATGTACAAATCCAGGAGTATCCGAACCTTACGTTTTCCAAATCGGCACCATCTTCGCATCGTCGGCGTCATCAAATTCAAATGTCAATCTCCCCGATTTGACCACCCGTCCAGGTTTCGGTAATATTCGATTAATTTTGTGGAAGCGATCCAAAGGCCATATGACACGGTCTACACGGGCATCAATGAGTCCCAGGGGTACCGGTCCAAAGACATTGCTATCGAGTCCTCTATAAGGCTAGAATGATAGCACTACTAAGGACAATGTGGCAATTTGGACAGAAACGCTGCGACCCATACCTCATCTGACTCCACCCAACAGTGGCCTTTGGGAATTCTAACATACTCATCAACTTGGGACTTTATTATCCAGCTTCCTGGTGCCACGCCTTCCCCTGGCCCATGCCTTGGTCTGATAGCATCTCCACCAAGTGCCACGATCCGCTTTATCAGCTTCATTTCTGGGTTTGACGGCGACGAGAGTATTACAACATCCCCGACATCATATTTTCCGCAGGCTGGGGAGAATCGATCGAGGAGCACCCAGTCTTTGCGGAGCCCGCTACTGTCTGGGTTGAAGGTGGGCTGAATGTAGGATTTGTCAGAGTGCGCACTCACCTTGGAACGTGGCCACGATGACTGGCATATTAAATACCTGCATTGAGCGGCCATTTACAGAACCAACAGTGTAGCCAAATTTCAGAAACACCAAGGCTGGGGGAATAACGTACAACGCTCGGAAGAGCGTTGCGCGAACGCGGCTGGACGACATGGCTCCCAACAGCTGGCTTGGTTTACGAACAGGCTGGTCGTTATACGAGTCATGCTCTCATGTGAGACCACATGACCTGGGTAAAGAATTAAACTTTATTGATTTTAATTAAAATTGTCTCCCAATCATGCCGATGAGTTTCCTCTCGCGGCCACATCTTTGATGTCCCACCCTTGCAATGACTTTACATTGACCAAGCTCCATTCCCGTCCTGCCATTATAGCACATATACCACTAGAAGGGTCCAATTGCCGACAGCGCCTTAATGCAGGGTACGGAGCTCCCAGGATGGTTGTAGTTGGCCTGGAAGTGGTCGGAGGTGCACTTTTGTTAAACTGTGGAGTTGAGGGCGTTCCGATCGCATCATGGAGGAGATAAGGTGCGCGGTTTGACAATATCCGGCTTTCGAGCAATGGCGAAGGATCCGCTACGTTGTATATCAGAAAGATGCCTGTCAAAGGGATCATCACCAACAGATCAGCCTTTCATAGAAGTTTTCAGTACAGAAATTAAACTCACCATCGGCCGTATATGCCATCAGATATTGCTTGATGTCACTCCCACTGTTGGACTCAATCTCCAGGACGTCAGCCCAAACTAGAGCTTGCTCAGAGCTGTTCGGCCGACGCTCTTTATCCTGATCTGCGTAAGTATACACGATTGGCGAAGCAGTGGCCAGTCCAATGTCCATAGGATACATCCTCAATGTGCCATCGGCGCAGGAGAGCAGCAAATACGGCTTGTTGCTGGTCGTATGCATGAATGTTATCATGCACTTTGTCTGTAAGCCCGCGGCCTTCAGTCAGCGTCAAGTGCATCTAAAATTGAAATCCGGTACACACCACAACGTCGGGGTTGTTTCGAAACATGAACATTGAGCGACTTTGTCCTTTTCCTTGGCCCTCGTCCCTTCCAGGTGCTGTTCCAGGAGTACGAGCCACAGGCAACGACGTTGAAGGCAATGTTTGGACCTAAAGCCGAGCTTCAGCATACTGACCATATCGACCCTAAAGCTCTCGCCAAGATACGTACATCCAAGCACCAAGCTACAAATAGGTCCTTCCGAATCGTTACTGGCATAATCATGGCGGGTTCTGCGATTGACTTCCTGAGGCTCTCCCGCCGACCGCCGGGAGTAGGCTCTTTCTCTGGGTCTTTCTCCTTGTCCTTGTCCTTATCTTTATCTTTATCCTTTGTTCCTCCGGTAACAATTGTTTCACAGTTCAGCCGTAAAATTGCTCCAGATCGCATGGCAACTAGTACGTGCTTGTGAATGTCGTCTGCTGCTATAGCAGTTATAAATAACTCATCTGTACTCGTGATGATTTAGTACTCTAATATAGACAGAAAGAGGACAATTGTCACCTGGCTGACCTTCAGTATTTCCAGAACTCATGCTGGTGGTAGGCCTCTCATCCTCCGCTTTTCCTACATCCTTCACGGTGTCCAGCCTCGTTTGTGCAATGACTTTGAGCTGTTTGTCCTTTGCCGTATATCGTAACACATCCCCCTTGCATTGCCATTGATCTTCCAGATTAACATTATATGCTGCAAGGACGTGATCGGAGCCGTAGTGAGAGACCAAACAGACAATGCTTTCCTCGTGCTCAATAAAACAGGAGATTTTTATAGAGTTGACGGAGAGCAATCGTGTTTTGGAAATCGAGTGTGTGTATGACTGCCACGGACAAACAGATCACACTCATGAGCTGGAGCGACTACGATGGAGCAAAATAGTCTCTCTTTACCAAAGTATCTGCTTCCCGATCCCATGCCACAGCAATCTCAAAGCAAGCTCCCATCCCAGATTTGCATCCTAGAAAGAATGCGTGCTTCATTACCGTGAATGGCGGTGGTTCAGCTGCCTCATCCACCCTTACGTCTTCTTCGCTAGGTGCCACAACAATTATGGCCTCTTCACGCTCGATCCCACTAGCCTCTGTGACACTCTCCGCCGACTCCTCCTCGGGAACATTTCCTATGACACGATGTGTGCGGCTCGACATGCGCTTCCTTCCACCGCTGGAGGTCTCACCCCAGAGTGATCCGTTCTGACGTGGTGGTGGAATGCTTTGAGCATCTTCAATGATTGTGTCCTCCGGAATCTCAGCAAACGATGTGATTGTAGGCCGTCGACCTGCTACTGATGGACGTCTGCTGATTGATGGACGTCGTGAGTGCTGTACGGACGACATCGCGGTGACAGTGGGGGAGGCAGAGGCTTCGGGGATAGGTGTTGCATCTTCAATGAAAAGATCGCATACGGTGGTAACTATGTCCAGACTGCTCAGGCGTATGATATCTCGAAGAATGGGGTGCTCGCCGGTGGACGGAAGCTCCCAGAATTCTTAAGTTAATTTGAGCTGTTAGGATGTATCAGAATATGCTCATCGTACCCTAATACCGTAACATACCCAAGTAATTATTCGCAGCAAAAGCTACATACAATCTCTCTGTCAAGATGTGGACATGGAGGATATCCCCATTAGTGCAGGAAAAGTGATTCACAAACTTGGGGCCGGCTGCGAGATGATGACAGTGAAATAGCTATTGAGTTTTCCTGGTCTGATTTCAATACCGATTAGTTTGATATCTCACCCGCAAGCAATGACTCCTTCTGT
This sequence comes from Spizellomyces sp. 'palustris', assembly GCA_006535965.1. Lineage (NCBI taxonomy): Eukaryota > Fungi > Chytridiomycota > Chytridiomycetes > Spizellomycetales > Spizellomycetaceae > Spizellomyces > Spizellomyces sp. 'palustris'. The sequence continues at coordinate 102,902 of QEAR01000036.1, read as the reverse complement.
CGAAATTTCCTCCTTGTCTCAGCAGTCTTGTTACGAAGAAATTCTTCAGAGTCAAGTTTTTGGTTTGCCTAGATCGCACATTCCCAGCATCAGTCATAGGCGATGCTTCAATGCCTACAAGTCTTGTACAACCTGCTGCTCCTCCATCTTCTTTTTCTGTCCACTTCGTCTCAATAGCTCGTCCTTTGCCCGTGCAATCATCTCCTTTGCATACTCTTCCTCCCCACTTAAAGACGAGGCTGGAATTTCTGAGGAGAAAATTGCGTACGGCTGGAATTGTGCCCGTCGAATTGACACATTCTCCCGGAAAACTTTTTCAAGACCCTTTATAGATGTGCATGTTGCGTCGACTTTATATTCCATGAACCGCTGAGAAAATATCGTGTTTTGTGAAGACATACCTCAATGTTTGCTCTCAGCTCGCTGATATGATTTTTAACCTGTGCGAGCTCCGCTGCCAGCCCAATGGGCTTTGCTGGAGGAGGTTTCGTTGGAGGCGCCGGTTGAGCTACTTTTGGAGACATGTGCGTGCCCAGGCAGCAAGTTGCTGAGGGGTGAGGTTTAGCTGCGCGTCCAGATGCTTACTAAGCGAAATGATACACTCTCTTCATTGTATTTGTAAATCATCGTCTTATAGTACAAGAACCTATAGTTCATCTCTAACAGGAGAATACTGGGAAATACTCTCAGTCACTCCAGAGGTTTTTGTCACATTTTCGTTTTCTTGCGAATGGCCAACGCGCTTGGCGACAGCAGCTACTTCCGCGTCCAGACCTTCCCATTCGGGTAAAATGCGTTTTGCTCTCTCTAGTTTGGGCTCTTTAGTCAAAGGATTATTGCACTGTGATATTCATCGAAATAGTTGAGTAACGCCGCATCATGAAAGAACAAAATGAACGCGTTTCCCACCAGATCAATGGTCTTGGCTGTCTTCAAGGACTCGTCGCTGCACCAAGTTTCGCACCATAGCCTGATTATAAATTCTAATTGAGCGTGATGATCCATACAACGGTCAAGCCGCTGACTACGCACCATTCTTGGGACAACGAATATATAGGAAGTTGTCGAGCAGTATTCATGTTGTTGGGCAAATCTTGATCCAAATTAGCTAGAGAATTTGGATCGGCACTCAGCATTTGGTATTGCTGGCGAAGTTGATCACCAGCTGCCAGTTGTCGGAACCGCTTCAAATCTATGACGTAGAGGGCGCTGCAAGGTGTTATAGCGTCAGGATGGCAGACCTATTTTTGACCCGACAAATGAAATAACCTGATATGATAAGGCTTGCCCGCCAAGTGGTCCTTCCAATATCCATGCTTCCAGAACCGAAAGCCTTCCATTTCTTTCCGATCATCACAGAAAGGAGTATAACCGTACACAGCGCCATGAAGATCAAGATCTACAAGCTGCTTCAAATCGGTGCGGACCACTTGGTCAGCATCCACAAAGATAACCCTGTCCAGATTCAATGGGAACAACACATCCAAGAATAGGATCTTATAGCTATAACAAGAGGAGATGAACACCTTCCTACACGTACCATGAAGTAAGCCGCCTACTTACCCCCAGATAATTCTCTGTTTTTCTGTTTGCTGGCGGAGCCAGTGAGGCCAATTGTCTGTATGAACGGCACTGTCAACAAATACGTCCGTAGAGTATCCAAGCAAAACACATACACGTCACAAGCTCATACTCAAATCCGTAGGCTTTTGCTAAATGAGGTAAGAATTCCTGTAAGGGTAATTAGCTACAACGGCATTTCAATAATGTGCGCGCGCGAAGTCCCATTGCCTACCTTGAAAGAGGGAGACAGGAAATTGCGTACCAACCAGAACTTGACCGGACTCTGAGTGTTCTTCACGACACTAGGTACACCTTTAACGTGAGTATGTGCACATTCTTTGAATTCTTAGTACGAATGACTTACGCACCTGAGCATCATGATGGACAAGAATCGTTCATATAGATGTCCAGAAGCGACAGAAAAGACGTTGATTGTAGCATTGGCAGACGTGGACGCGGAAGAGCTGAAGAAACTGACGGAACATAATGGTCAAAAGAATATCGGGGACAAACATAGATTGCCCACTTACTTGGCTTTAATTTGATTCCAAAGCCCTTTCCCTTCACCATTTTCCGCATTCTCCGCCGCCAAAATGTCCTCTTGCTCTCTCCCAAGTTTCTTCCTTACAACTGGGAGGATAGTGACACCTTCGAAGCTGTTGACAACGATCGTTGGTCCGTCCTCGCCAGCCAAATCAGTACTCTGCGCCTCAAGAGTGTCGGTAATCGACTCGAACTCGTACAACTCGCGAGATCGTCCTTCCCGAAGGCGCAAATGCCATACACCAGGATTGGCCTTCAACTGAAGGTAACCAAGATTTGCCATCGTAATAGTATCATACATTGAGGGAGACTGCTTAGTTCCTAACACGAATTGCAGTCCGCGAGGCGGTCCATTCGTCCTGCTATCCCTGGCGTGACCTGGAACAAGGGTGGTCTGTCAAACTGCCATGGTCATCCGTTGATTATACACCCACCTTCAACTAAAATGTTTTCCAGTAGAAACTCTGCGTCAACTCCTGTGCGACGATTGGTAAGAGTTGACAGTCGTATGTTGTCAAGGTCATGAATAGATCTGCTAGGAAACACTAGCCATGAGCTTGCCACTATCATCGTACATCATGCAAAGTTAGTACCGCTGTCATAATGTTTACGGTATGAGATGTACCCACCATCCATTCCAAGGGTATATAAAGGCTCCTCCGGAAGACCATAGAACGCCGCACTAGGTGGTTTTATAGCGCTGCAGATAGTGAACGAGGGAGCGTAAACTACGTGGGAATGGAAACAGATAGCGACAGACAGATCTCATACCCTGTTAAGCTATCGAACTCTGGCTCGGCCGCTAACACATAGCGGTAAAACCGCTTAATGGGGAGATTGCCACTCATGTCCGGTTCAGGATTCAACAGGAGCTCAATGCGAACGCCTTCAAGCTTGCTGAGGACTTGAAGTAACGCAGATACTTTCTGTGCAATCTGGCTGACGGGGTCCACTATGGCGATGATACGAAGTAAGGCGTTTTCTTCATTTCCGATAATTATGCAGCTACGTCTGCAGTCAGCAAAAAATTATCACCCAGATGTCGAAAATCATTCTCACAACCTATGGTCTTTCTTGAGTTTCCCGAAAGTATCCAGTGGGCGCCTTATTTGCGGGCTGGTCGACAATGGATTTGAACTCGCCTGCACAGCGATTGTTGCCAATGCCGACGTCGCTGTAAATATCGCCATAGATATGGTATCACTGGCCGCCACCACAATCAATAATCGAACACGCCATCCGGAGAAGCTGGTGATACATGTTATTACCTTTGTCCATCCGGCATGCCAAAGAATCCAGCCATCTTCGTCGCGACATTTCCAATTCGTTGCCGGAATTCACGAGTAATGAGCAGCTCAAAGTCTTGAGCATCAAAGGGTATCTCAGAGGGGATGGGACCGACGATCTTTCTCAAAAGAGTTGTGAACAAAAGGTCATGGCTTACGAACAGGTGTAGTTGTCGTGTATCCTTACCCGTCCGTTCACGACAATCGCTCGCTGTCCAGTAACCAGCCCCAGACTTTTTATAAAGGCCTGCAACTTGGTATGCAGACTCTCCCCTGTGACTGTAATCCAAACGAGTCCGCTGACGTTCGACTAGAGCAAGCGAGTAGCACTGCACCATATCTACCTTGTAGCACTTTATCCAACTCATCCAGCCCTCCTTCCTGGACTTCCGCATCAGCGCTCGTTCGAGGTACCTTGGATACAGGCTCAGCACCGCTATTGATGAATGTCATCCTCACGCCCTCGGAAAAAGACTGCAAAAGATATATTCAAAACGGCGTTTCCAAGATGGCCCACTGGAGTCGATTACTTACGAGATACTGAACTGCTTGCAAAGCAAAATCGATATCTTGCTTTCGAGTGAAGTCTGCAACTACAATGACGGATATCGTGCTAGGGGCGGTCTCTACAGATTGTATTCAGCTTAGCGAATAATGTGAGCGTATCGCCAGATGCCACATCTCACCAGGTGATAGCCAAACAATATCAGACAAAAGTTCACATTCGTCGCAGTCAAGGAAATTCTTCATAACTGGTTCACCAAAAATGAACTTGTTGCGCTTGCTATTTACGTTGGGTAACGTTAAGAAGTGATCATATAAATTGTCACCATCGGAAATTTGTCCCTTGTAGACCTATGTCATCTTCAGTCAGGGCGCGGCGGCAGTCAACCTTGCTTTTCTTACAAGATGGGACATACTTTCTGCATCAAGTAATCTAGCATTTTGAAATACGTGGTGATCATAGATTGTTGCCATTCCTGATGTCGATGTGAGAAATTCTGAGGTGGCAGACACAATCGCTAACTGCCGCCTATCCGTAACAAATACCTCGTTCAGTGGAACATATTTGCCGTTAGCAAACACGGCACCCTCTCTCAAGGTAGTGCCAAAGCGCAGGGAGAACTCATGCAACCGACGAAGATGGTCGCTATATCCGTCGTTCCATTCTGCTAGAGCTGTTTTCAGAGACTTTCCAGCCACTTTATTGTATGCGGAATCCACCGCATTTGGCGTAAGGGTTTCGTCGGCGCTAGCTTCGTGAAGCTATATATATGATTCGGGGTTACTGATTATGGTTGAAGACATCCTGTATGCGAAGCGAATAAGTACCGCTTGTATGAAATTCTTAGCATCCTTCAGTTTCGCGTGTTTTTGGAGATGATAGAATGCCCCGGCGGCCTGTGATGCTGGAAGGGAGGATTTGTCACTTTCTGATCCGAACAACGGCTGGACTGCTACAGCAATCCTTACACGCAGAGTCATGGTGTTGTATATCTACCAGGGGCAGCACGCCAAAACGCAATGGCACTTCACGCTCAACAAATGCGAATACTTGGGTCATAATCTGAAGATGGGACGGATTTGCCAAATCCAAATTGAGGACAGAACTCATCAAGTTCTTGCGTAAATATTTAAGTTGTCCAGGATAAGATGGACGAACAACCTAGTGATTACATGCACGGTTATTTATGATGGTAGCAATATGAGCTTGCGTTGCCACATCCTATACCTCCGTGATGCTCGCTGGCCAGTATTTATACCGACTGTCCTTTTCGAGATTGTTCCACCACACCACGAGATCCGAGCGCACGTCGAACGTCTCGCCCCATTCGAGATCGGAGCCACTCTTCTCGCTTATAGGAGTGGTCAGCAGTTCAACTGCCTGGTCCGTAGTGAGGTTAAGCGCTGTGAGCGATGCTACTCGGCTGACTTCTATCCGCAGTGTCCGCTGCAGACTGCCCACGTGTGTCAGTCGAGTGACCTAAGCGGTGCAAGCGAAGAGACGCAAACCTGAAAATATCAATCCGGTCCGGATCCAACTCAATTCCATTGACCCACAATCCATGACGGCGAGCAGCTAGGTAAGCGCGATTGTACAACAGGTCCGACTCTATCGCGGCTTCCACCTGCACTCCTTTCAAAAGGTGCGCAAACTTCGGGAAGTTCTGACTGACATCGACCAGAGCACGTAACGGGTTTGTGCAGTTCAAAATGAACTGCGCGGTTTTGAGTCCAAGACCTAGGAGAACTTGATTACGAACGCGATCGATACCTCTTAGACGGTAAACAGTACCTTGGGTTTCATTGGCAGTTAGAGCCATGACTCTTGGAGGCGATTCATAGAGTGGATCGTCTTCATTGATGACACTGCGAGCGCCCGATTCGCTGGATGTGCTCTCATCTCCTATCGCAGTTTTAGTCAGTATGGCAATGTCGAGTGCGTTGTTGAAAAAGGTATGCAACTTTTGGCACCTTTCTGTACTTCCCGGTCGTCAACAACTTTATATTCAGTGCTCTTCAGCGCGAGTTCGACTCCGTATCCGGAAACGTGAAGCGGTTCTTCTAGCATTGTGGAAGATGGCTTATACCGCAATATGTAAGCGATATCACCTCGCCGAGCCGATTCAACAAGTGCCGAATGGAACGGCGGAAACGCATCTGACTGCAAGTCGGCGTAAAGAACCGCGATAGGGCGGCTGTTAATCGAATGACCTAATTGATAGATGTGGTCGGATGGGAAAACGAATGGCGCTGATGCATTGCTAAATAAAAACAAACATTAGATCGAGAACGGGGACATAGTCATCTCACTCCATTAGAAAGCACATTGTATTCGCGGACCAAGATGGCAGAAAGCGACCAAACACACAGGATATTGAAACTAACAGAACTAGACCTATTGCAACAGCGTTTGCCAATAGTAATTGATATGTCGACTGCACTAACCTGACAGAGGAACTGACAAGCTTCTCAACCTCATTGACGTCGCATGATTGAATCCCGTACCAATCTAGCCAGACATCACATTTTTGATTGAACTTTGCGCTTTGAGACTGAAAGGCAGGCAAAACATTGTCAGTGTAAAACCGATAGTGCGCTTGTATGCGGGGAGCACTGCTACGAGTCGCTAGTGACAGCTTCAATAAAGATAGTGATGCAACGCTCGATAGAAACGACTTTCTTTGCGAGTCTTCTGGCGTTTTGCCCAACCCCTCTTCCAGCCCTCCAATAATCTCATTGTAAATTCTGTTAGAATCCGCTGCTGAAGAGCGAGAGAGTACTCCTGTGCTTGCCAGTTGCGATATGTAGTCAAAGGCCTGTGCACCACGATCTTGCGCGACAAACTCTCTAAACGGAAAGTAAATCAACTTTAGTGCCTGGGATACTGCACGGCGCTCACGTCCATGGTAAAAAGAAGACGGCTTTCAATACATTGCTTCTAGAATGAGGGGTGGGGCTGGCCGTTCAGTCTTCAGTCGAGTGATAACAGGAGCTGAGCTCTCCTGAGCGTTTGTGGTAGCGGGCGCCGCAAAGAGGAGAAGAACAGTGGCATAAAGCCATCCTTTTGGCGGCAACATCGTCCTTATGTTCACCTCTTTCGTGATGAGATGTTTAATGTGGCCAAGATGGGGTTTTGGAGTTGGGCAATCCCATATCTTGTGCGGTGTTCCCTGCCTGGGATGTTCCAAGCGACGTGACACATTTGTTTGTGAGTTCGATTCCGGACAGTGGACTGCATGGGATCTTTTTTTTTTTCAAAGGCCTTCTCCATACACTAGCAGGTTTTGCTTTGAGAGCGAGTTAAACCAGTCTATTTCATACACACACAAAATAGTGCAAATATACATAGGCAATTGGGCCTATTTGAGTGATGCGATTCAACCCGCTTTAACAGCTTGACGTCCTTGGTTCATGACCTCTTCAAAGTGTCGATCTGCAAGAAATATATGATATCATCGGTCTGCAGAAACTGGCTCACGGCAGATATCGCTACACTTACCAACTTGCTTCTCGTGCGGATCAGTTGCGGCGAGCGCTGAATAAGGCCATTATATTATGAGCATATCTCAATCACAAACTTACATGAGAACAGATCAAAGCGTCATACCTGCAATTCCGCCAATACCGGCAAGAGCTACAGCCGTTTTGTAAAAGGTCAGCGGCCCACATAGTGGATAAGATCATCAGCGAAGGCGAGCTCCTTACCCATGACCTGAGCCACCAAACGTGCATTGATGATCTTTTGGGCGGTAGGAATATCTGGACGACGCAAGTTATACAAAAATGCACCAGCTAGTGTTCCAGACCACACCGTCACTGTAGAGAGGATAATGACTTAGAAAAATATGACATCCTAAGACCCGTTAACTAGGTCTTACTCACTGACAAGAGGATACCGGTGCCTAATTAGCCATTGGCGAACGCCAGTGATTGGCTCCAGTTGACGTATCTCGGCTTCCGCTTGTTGGGGATGGATTGCAATGCGCTGAGCCAGTTGACGTGATACTCTGATAGACGCACGGTCTGACACAGTAAAGAACGTTCCTGTTGTCACTCCCAAAACGAGAAATGCCTGGGAAGAATTAAATGTCTGGCTCCATGTAACCGCTCGTTACAAAGCAGGACTACATCCCACCGGTTACTTACTTTGAAAGGCAGACGAAGGCGTCTAAACGTCGGCCAAGTTCGATCTGCAGCAACAACGGCAGCCGTTGTTACTCCCGCAGCCACAGCGGCGGCCTTCGTACCCTCCCAGATGATATGGTTATATAGTTGTTCTTTCTCTTCAGCAGAAACTTGGGATTTGGCTTGTACATTGGAATTCAGAGCACCGTCGCTCATTGTGTGGGATTGTGTATATGGGTGTATAGCTGTGGAGCACTGAGACTACCTCGCCTTTTATCCATCGCACCTACTAGGCCATTTGTACGTGATGACAAAGTGACGTGTGCGCAGCAGGTAATGATGAGTCAGCAATCGGGATCTTGGAATATTTATGTGACAATCGCTGTATGTTTTGTTGATTGACTGGCAGCACCATGGCTGATAGGCCGTCCATATACCGAAGGAATACCGCGGTGACCCCTCTTTCACAGCGAACCGTCTCAGTGTCCATCAATGGGTCATTTTCTGAATTGCCTTCGGGATGGACTAGTGCTGTTCAAAGCGCACGACCGAAGGTTACTCAGCCAGTGAAGCTACCACCAAGTACTCTCAATGAAATCATTAGCCATTTGACAAATGATCCGCGAACATGGTCGGATCAAAGTGGCCAGGCAGAGCCACCGCTTTCTGAGAGTGCAGCGCAAAAAGCTTTTCTGATCAGCGATGCTTGGCCCAAGTTGGGGGATCCTCAACCCCATCCGCAAGGTCCGCTACTGTTCATGTAGATATTGAGATCTCCACTTGTATTTACGAAAGTTATTCTAGCTGTTAAGCAGGTCGATATTCGCAGCAAATTGTCGGGTATTGTTCGTAAGTGACCGTTCTTCCTATGTAGCGGACATTGCTTGCTGGTGTTACTTCTCTTACGATGATGAATTAGCATCGAACGCATTAGAGCTTGACGATCTCAACTCTCGAATTCGGCAAATTGCTGCAAAACTGCGACTAACAGATCCGGAAACGGAGTTGAGGTTGGCTGTAGATTCGGAGGACAGTGACACTCCTGCGAAGGATGACCTACTCACAAGCATCATCGACCCCGAGGTACCTTTTTCTTCAAGTGAGCAATGAATGCATATTGACAGAGTGCTAGATTGCAACGCCTCACATATGAATTTCGATAGTCTTTCTTACCGAAGTTCCCAGACTTCGTTCAGATGGGGAGCGAGAATTGTCATCTCCATTGATGGCTGTACCTCAAGAGAGATCAATAGAGGTGTGTGAGCTGGTAATCTTGAATCATTCTTTTCCCTTCACTAACTGCAACATGCTAGCATGCTAAATTCCCCGGCGTTCAAGAAACCCCGCACTCCCTCCCAAATGGTGTCGCTCCGAAAAGAATGCTCCTCCGCGTGCTACAGAGCCGAACCCAGCGGCGGAGGCTACGGCAAAAATTCATGAAAACAGAAACCGAATGTATTCTCATGGACTGCTTTTGGTACATGTTCCTGCATTTTTGGCAACCGAAAGCGCAAGTCGACAAGGACAAATTATTCGCACGTATCTCCCAAAACTATGTACATCTACTTCTGAACACGGGGACTAAGGAAAAGGATGATTTCTGTTCTGTAAGTCTGCAACGAGCATAGGTTCAATGAGACGTTTATTCGGATACTGATGTCCAAAAATTAGTTGTTTCCTGACGTAATGAGTCAAGCGGTGTATGTCAGTTTTTGTGAATGCTTCCCCGATTCTATTAAGCAGTTTGACGAGGGGTTTCAAACCAACCTCTGCGACGTCCTATCCGAATGGATGAATGGCCTTAAGCCAACATTTCCGACGAAGTGGAAACCGATTGGGCCGACTGTTAGTGGTAACGGCTCAAAGTCGGAGCTAAAATTGGAAGGGCAAGGGAATGGCCAAGGTATATGTTGGGAATGATGTTGTGGCTCACCACGAAAGTCTAATTCATGTCTCTCCGAAGAACAGAGTTTCTTAGACGCGGTGATGGGCAAATCAGAAAGCATGCATGGCGATCTCTTGAAACAGGATGCTGTGGTATTGGCCCTATCTTACGAATTCAGTGGTCTACGTATCGAAAAACTGACTGATATTTGCCCATGGCGCAGCCTTCTTGCCCAATAGGACCTGGTCCTCAGACGCATCGTGTTTGGTTTGACGCCAACAGAAATTCTGGCATTGTTGAGCGATACCTCGGGAAAGCGGAGAGACGCACCCTCAAGATCCACCGAGCGGAAATCATCCGCGAAACTTTACTCAACGATAACCCGACCTATCGTCAAGTCATTCTGGAATCTTTGCGTCGGTCTAGGAAGCTGCAACGCACATACAAATTAAGCCAAGAAGAGGCCCAAAGAGAGAAGAACCGGCTGCTGCAGAGCTTGAATGAACAACTGACACGTGAAAGGAAAAGGATCTGGAAGATATTAGCGAAACCAGAGCAGGTGGAGTCCACCGCCAATTCATTCTTCTATTTTTCCAAAGGATGTCTTATCCTTCACTTCGACTTTTTGTGTAGGTTAAAGCCTCAGCTGACCAGATCGTTGACGACATACAGAAATTGCGTGAGAAGACGCCAACGATAAATCTTAGCAGATAGAGCATTGCAAGACTGAAGGAATTATTGGAATTTCCTTATGAATTCAGTTTAGTTGACTCATCCCGCTGGTTATGGAGGAGTATATCAGCAAGTGTAATATGAGATAGTGCGAATGAAGAAAGACAACTCACGATAGCCTCTAGGTACGCTCGTAAGTGCTCCGGATCATGATCTGGGTACATGCCATGCCCCAAGTTCGCAATGTATCTCTCTTTCGTGCCGAATTTCTGCAGCATAGTCGCAACCTCATGTTTGATTGTTTCCTTGGGTGCATACAACAAACTTGGATCGGCATTTCCTTGCAATGTCACCCGCCCTCCAGTGCGACGTCTAGCGTCCACTGGGTCTATTGTCCAGTCCAAGGACATAATATCATAGTCGATATCTGGGGTTGAGAGAGATTCCAATGCGTAATGCGCACCACGTGCGAAGACGACCATTGGAGTGGAGGCGAGATCAGGGTTTACGTCGCGCAGGGCGGAACGTACTCGTAGCGGAATTTGCTTTAGGTAGGGCAGGGAAAAGGTGGCAAAGTGCGAAGGAGAGAGTTCACCAGCCCACGAATCGAAAACTTGCAACAGCTAAAAGAATCGACAATCATCAGGCCCCGTGCCAGGTGCTTGAGAGAACTAGGATTACTCACTTGCGCACCGGACTTCACTTGCCCAACTAGGAAGTCCACCACAACATCCGTGATCCGCTGCAGCAAAGCCTTGCTTTCTTCAGGCCACTTCACTAACCATGCCTTCGCCTTACTCAATGTTTTGCTGCCACCTCCCTCGATCATATAGGCCATTAAGGTCCATGGCGCCCCAACAAATCCAAAAAGCGGCACACGGCCATCCAATTTCTGCCTTGTCAAAGTAATAGCCTCCAACACGTAGCGCAGGTCAGTCTCGATATCCACCTCTGTCTTCAGTCGGGCTAGGTGAGTCGGATCTACCAGAGGGTTTGGAAAATGCGGTCCTTGTTTTGCAAGCATTTGTACTTCAAGTCCCATTGCTTGTGGGACGACAAGGATATCGCTGAAAATAATGCTGGCATCTAATAACCCAGCATAACGGTCAATGGGTTGAAGTGTGACCAGGCATGCAAGGGAGGGGTTCCGGCAAATCGTAAAGAAGTCATGCTGGGCACGGACCTCACGAAACTCTAAAGTGCGACATATAATTCAGACTTTACATTGCGAAGGAATTTCTGATCCCTTCTTGCCCAACAATACCTGGTAAGTACCGTCCCGCCTGTCGCATGATCCATACCGGCACACGCTCAACGCTTTCTCCACGCGCAACCCTGAGTATCAGGTCATTTTTGAGAGGTGGAAAATCCTGGTCCGTATGGACCGGATATGGTTTGGTAATATCGTTACTGACCATTTTGCCTTACAACATTCTGCAAACAAGCAATGCCAAGATGGTGACAAGCTGTGGCCGTTGCCGTGGCAACAGTGACGAGCTGATGACATCGATCGCGGAGTCTTTCAGGTAGCCCTCCAGTTAATGGCATGTCTGCAGCCGGGCTTCAACGGACAGTATCCAAAGGCTCACCGACCCGTCTGGAAAAAGGGGTGGACATGAAACTGGAAGAGGAGACGGAGGCAGAAAGCATTGATTATCGTTGGTTGCTGCGTGGCACGTAAGCAAGAGAAGGACCATTCGAGTTTCCGCACTCTCCCTTATTGTTTATCACGCCAGCCAGACAGCACTGATACGAGGTACAAAGGACTTTGCACCAGATGGATCTGAACGGCAGAATAGCGCTTTGGTGGAGTCCCGCAACGCACTTTATCAAGTTTTACAAGAGGAACGGAGAGCATCAAAGTCTGTTTATGCTATTCGATAGAGAAGCATAAGCTCGAATCTCTAATGCTCGTAAATATGCGTGGAGCAGGCGAACGCTTAGCGAAGCAACATGGCACCCCAACTCCAAAACCGCTGAGGTGACGCTTCACCGGGGCACACACTTCCAGGTTATAGGGACTACTGTCGACACAACACTCCGCTTGTTACCGGAAGAAGCTCTCTTCATGCTTGAGCGAAACGCCTTGACCCTCCGGTATCTTGGTGGAATAGTATCGGTGCAACATGGCTATAATCTCTTGTTGGATGACGCTGGAATGAGTATGGACGTGTATCAGGTACCCATTTCGTTTGGACTGCTATCGTCATTGTCATAAGGACATATTCTAGTGTGCATGACAGGTGTATGCATACCTTAAACGACTTGGATACATCGTGCTCCGAAGTCGGCCAAAGCGCACCGTATCCCAGTCTCACAGCCCCGCGATGGCAGGTAATAATCTACCCACACGCAGGTCAGTTACGTCTCTCCTTCGCTACTGACCTGTAGTTCAGTCGTACAATATGCCACATCCTTTATCACCAGATGGATGCAATGGCTGTTTGGCGGTTGGCTATCACCTACTTGGCCATTAGTGAAACTAAGCACTTGTCGATTTGCTGGTGTGTATTAAATCAACCTGGATGGGTCGATGGAAAGGGAGGAAGAAAAATTGACCCGTCTTTTAACAGGTGACATCTACAGGCAACTTCAAGTAGTGCCTCGCGTTTCCATATCCAGTGTGTCACGTCCACCATCAACAAACACACCACCGTATATGGTATTCGATGTTTACAAACCACGGACCGGTTTTCGCAAGTCGAATCCCGGGCCTCCGAACTTTCGAGTAGTGGCGCAACGGTAGGTTGGCCTTCCGATGTTCTCCGACAAACTGTGCCTTAACCGCATTGACCTGGTATGACAGTGCTTCAGATGGTCTGCCGGATTATAATTTGTTACGGGACTTTTTTGATCACACGGAAGAGGGTGTGCAACTCAAAGTTGGGATAGTTGACGGTGGCAATGTATCATTTCTTTCTCTCTATGAACCAAAGCCATCACCTTTTTAGCTTACTACATACACATGCTTATGCATTTTAATTACAATATGTCGAGATACTCAATTACGGCGACATGCGAGAATCGCTAGGTTTTCTCACGGCCTGATGCACACTTCTAAGTGCTTCTATCCACTTCTTCATATCCTCCTCAGAACCCGCACATAGTACCATTTGTCTTTTAGGCAAGACCACCTTGAAACAGAACAAGTGATGTTTGCCTTGAGGATCGATTTCCAATATATCCAGAACCGACCGTAGCAGAATAAGACGTTTGACAACATACTCCTGATAGTTTTTAACAAGTAGGTATGATAAGTAACCCTAGCAGGCTGTGACATGCGGTATTGTGAACGTACCCCATCATTCTTGTACCCAAATAGCCTCCCATTTCGCAAAACAAACCATCGTTTCTTCCAACCTTTCTGCGTGGCAAGTTTCTTGTAATTGTTCGTTACTCGTTTTTCTAAGTACCCTTGCATCATGACACGATCATCATTCGCAGATCCATCCATTGAGCCCTCTCCCTCTTCGTCCGCGTCGTCTTCGCTGCTCGATAGCTCCGGTCGCCAGTTGGACGGAGTGGAGGCTATGGAGGTAGCTTCAACAGGGGTATAATCCGCAGTCGGGGATCCTCGTGAATGCGCAGCCGGTACTGCGTCCAGTGGCGGTGAGCCAGAGAAGCGCATTCTCGCAACCGCTCTTGAAGGGGCATCGATTTGAGTTGGGGCAGACGGAACATAAGGAATTACAGTGCTGGGTGTTGAATCAGTCGCTGATATGGCGTAAGCACTGAATATGGAGGAAGGGGTCGTTGTCGCTGTTAGGAAAGAATCGGCCGTACCGACAGAGTCCTGATGTGAGGCTTGGGAGCTACTGTCCCCCGTAACATCCGGACGATTGGGCGGCGCATTGGTGGTGCTTGTTCGGGTTGGGGGCCGGACAGGACTTGAAGGAGCCGTAGGGTTTTGTGATGGGCCTTGCATGACAAAGATATTAGTCAAGCAACCAGAGCCGTTAATCCCACACTCAGGACCTAACCAGTTTGAGAAGAGCCCGTTTGAACAGTCAGCCCATCATTCCGAGTCAAAGAACTAGACTGAGCTCGACTTCCATCGGCATGTGCTTGCCGTTGCGCGGTCCGAAGCACTCGAAGCCACTCTTCCATGTCTTCTTTTGACAATGCCTGCACATAATATGTTCTTTCACGGGTTACTAATCCGAAGACATGCTTCCTTTTCTTTAACTCCACTTCTGCAATCGCATGTATGTCCTTCAAGTCGATGATTTTCAGCAATTCATATTCCTACATGGGGAAAATATTATCATCTTTATCTTCGAGCTGACAAAAGACGACATGACCATATTGTTTACCTTATCATTTTTGTAATATGCAAACCTGGTTGGACGCAATACAAACCAGCGCCGCTTCCATGTCTGACAAAAGACCATAGAGGTTTAGAACCACGACCTTCCAATAGCCTCCATCAATGTATTTAGCAGACACCAACCCTTCGCTTCTCTCCTTTCTTCATTAAGTAACCACTCTTTATGGCCTGTTGGTTTCTCAAAGCGCCGTCTGCTTCATCCAAGCAGCACTCCGCCACCCCTTCGGAGTCATCTGCATCATCCGTAGGCCGGAGTCTTGGAGATTCCTCTTCATCTCTACCAAGGCCTAAATCGCCTGTTACCAAATCATCTGTCGACTCCTCTGTATCGGAAAACGGATATCGAAGAACTTCTCGAGCCTAAATATTTCCATGGATTCAGCAAGCTGACGGAGAAAGTCCGAAAGGCAAGGATGCTACCTCATCGCCAGAGATGTTGCGCGTGTGTCCGCTTTGATCCCCGGCACCGGCTTCAGAGGCTCCTACTCCTGACAATGTTCCTACTCTCGTTGGTTGACCTGGAAAGGACAGCGAGAGAGAGTCAGAAGTAGTCAGGACAGGCGACAACAACCAAGGTCAAAGTCGTGGGTTCAATGTTCGGCTACGACGACCAGCACTCACTCATACTACAAGCACAGCCGATCTGTCACACTTTTCACACTTCCCGACCAGCGCCCACGCGCTACGTAGCGATGCTTGGACGCGCTTCGATAGGTAGCTGTCACCCACGCACACAATGCAGACACAGCTGCAGCTGCAGAGACGGACGGGGGATTTTCCGTCAATCGTGTTCGTGCAATTGATTCCTGAGGAGCACACCAGAGAGGACGGCGAGTCGCTGTTTGGTGGCTTGCAGGTTGTACTAAGCGTCACACGAAGCGCAGCCATCTGGGTTGTTGCTGTAGCAACAGCCATGCCAGCTTCCCCCAAAGCCCCACCTTCCGCCCAGATCGCCCACAGTATAACACCTTACCTTTCACAGCAAAAAATGCTACGAACGTCGCTAAATCTGTATGCCAAACGCTCGCTACGAGTGCAGTATGTCCAGCTGTCGGTGGGTTACTTCATACAATGTACTCTAAACGCGGCGCATTGTGACATCTGGATTTCAAAAGAGCAAAGCATTTCCGTTCCGTGCCTACGCCAGTGCGTCGGATACTGCGGTGAGCAACTTGTAACATTTTGCGATTGCAAACTCACTTCAGTGTCTCTAAACTGGCATATTTGGATTTGCAGAATTTGAACAGACATCTGGAGCAGTCCGATCCGGAGGTGTTTGATATAATTCAAAATGAAATGCGAAGGCAGCGGGAGAGTATTGTCCTGATCCCTTCTGAGGTATACTTGATTCTATCTGAGGGGGCAGAGTGTGGTAGCATCCTGACAGCATATTCGATGCTGAGCCGCACATCCGACCTGTTGTTCCTAGAACTTCACTTCCCGCGCTGTCATGGAAGCTCTCGGTTCAGTCATGCAAAATAAGTACTCAGAAGGGTACCCCGGAGCGCGATACTACGGTGGCAACGAGTACATTGACATGGCTGAAACACTCTGTCAACAACGTGCTCTGGAGGCGTTTGGACTGGACCCTGCAAAGTGGGGTGTGAATGTCCAATCCCTTTCTGGTGCACCCGCGAATCTCTACGTCTACAGTGCGTTGATGAAACCTCACGAGAGGCTGATGGGACTTGATCTTCCACACGGTGGCCAGTATGTTCATGTTGATATCCTGAGGTCAGGTGATGGCCGTCATTGACCGTTTGAGTTCCCAGTTTGTCTCATGGTTACCAGACTGACACTAAGAAGATCTCGTCTGTATCTGCATACTTTGAAACACTGCCATACCGTGTCAACGAGAAGACTGGCATAGTTGATTACGACATGTTGCAGGAGACTGCGACTCTTTATCGCCCGAAGATTATAGTGGCCGGTGCAAGTGCTTACGCGAGGAACTGGGACTATCAACGAATGCGCAAGGTTGGATTTTGTCATTATTACTCGAGAAATCGACGGGACAAACTTAGGTCTCAGATGCCAACCTACAGATCGCGGATAGTGTTAACGGGTACTTGATGGCCGACATGGCTCACGTTTCCGGTGGGGCGATCAATGTGTGACAAGCCAGGACATAGGTTAATCTCTGTAAAACTTGTCGCAGGTCTAGTTGCTGCTGGAGTCCTCCCATCACCCTTTGAATTTGCGGACATTGTCACCACCACTACCCACAAGTCCTTGCGAGGACCGCGAGGGGCCATGATTTTCTTTAGGAAGGGAGTGAGGAAGGTCGATAAGAAAGGCAAAGGTAGTATGTCAATGTTCCATTTTATAACTCAGAGGCTCATATGAATATCCTGGCAGAAATAATGTACAATCTTGAAGGCCCAATCAATTTCTCCGTCTTCCCTGGCCACCAAGGAGGCCCGCACAACCACACTATCACGGCACTGGCTGTAGCGCTTAAGCAAGCGAAGGGACCTGAGTTCAAGGCATATCAGCAACAGGTCTTGCGCAATGCCAAACAATTCGAAGAAAGCTTCGGGACACTGCAATATGATATGGTGTCCGGTGGTACCGATACACATCTATTGTTACTGGACCTTCGCAGCAAGGTATAAAACTGCCGTTCAATGGCATCTGTATATTCAATGACGATCTAAAACGATCCATGGACCTCCAGAACATTGATGGGGCGCGAGTGGAGCGGGTTCTCGAGTTGGCCAATATCGCTGCCAACAAGAACACGGTTCCTGGCGATAAAAGTGCCTTGATTCCCGGTGGTTTGCGCATCGGTACGGGATCTGATGAAATCTGATTGCCTTCCATTGATTGATTATCTGATCAAATCTACTCTAGGGTCTCCGGCAATGACTAGTCGAGGACTTCAGGAAAAGGATTTCGGACAGATTGCCAAATTCATTCACCGAGGAGTCGAAATAACTCGCGAGTTGAATGCTGGCGTTTCAGGTAAGTTATCTTCAAATGCTTGAGCTCATGAACTGGGCTCATTTCCTCTTCAATCGTAACAGGCAAGAAGCTCAAGGACTTCAAAGAGTCGCTTGGAGATGGATCAAACGTTGAGCAATTACAGTCTCTCAAAAAGGAAGTCGTAGATTTCGCGAAGCAGTTTCCCACCGTCGGCTACGAACCAGCGGAAATGAGATACCGGTAGCCGATATATACAGCTCTGACATTAATAATACAGAAACCACATATAGAGTTGAAGTAAATAAACCCCGGCCCCACCATTCACTACACCCATGCTTTTCGTTTTCTTCGCCATGAAGTTTCGTAGTTCACTGGCAGTGCATCGTAGTCTTCATTCGCGTTCCTTGCATAGAGAAGGTGGGAAGCCTTTTCTAGAAATTGCGTAAGGTTGTCTTCCACCTGTCGTGATTGTTCAGCTTGTTTGGCACGTAAGATCGAACTAGGTTCACCATTCTCATTTGATATCTGCCAGAGGGCCGGGCGTCGGACAACACATCAGAAACAGAGTCATGACCCTAAAGTGAATCAAAGACAAACCTTATTCGCAACAAAGGTATGTGGGCTTGGGAAAGGCGGTAGATGTGATGGTATAGACGAAGGTCGAGGTGGAGGCTCGTTTGCGTACTTAAAGCGGTCTTCCTGAAAGAATAATGAAGAAACTGGATCGGGCGTGACAGTTTTGTCGGCATAGTCGGAGACACACTCTATAGGAGAAGGTGAGATCACATATTCGAGCAATATTTACATCCCGCGAAATTCTGCGTTTCTATACATACCTATCCGGCCCTTTTGTTTCAAGTTGTCAACATACGCGGCCAAGTCCCCAACATCCATTCCCATATCCGCCAATCCCAGCCGTATATCGTTTAAGTTCGGCTTTGTTCGAGTTGAGTGCTCACAATACATATGTATGCGAGTAAAGAGCTCCTCCATATCTGCCACAAATATGTCAAACAGCACTCTTTATAGACAACGATAGCGGGATGCTTTCAGCACAACATCAGGCCTTACACAATGCGTACACTTCTGCAAACATGTCCAAGGACTCTGCCATAGCGCCGGTAAAGCCGGTATCCTTCAAAATTTGTGCAATAACTTTGGTGCAGGCTTGCGTTTCAGCCTTTCCCATTATGTGCTTATGGCTGGCAAGCAGGTACGAACTGCCCTAGCGATCTTCCGCAGTATCGTTATGCAGAGCGCTCTAATCGACTCAGGAGACCGTCAATACGAAAGTGGAGCGGCAGGTAAAGGAACTCGATGTGAATATGACAACCGCTTGAGATGACAAGAAGGTAGCCGCGCAGACTTGAAAACGAAGAGAGTCGTTGCTTAATACAATTCTGTGCCGATGCCTCGAAAGCAGCACCTGCAGGGTAAGGGGGTCTGGTAGTTGCCATGTCACTGGCTGGCACAGCGCTGCCTACGTAATGGACTGCACGTGATCCCGATGCGTCCACCACTCGACTGCCCAACCTTTCGTCACGATCTTGGATGCTCCCATGGCTGCTCCTCTTGCAATAAACCCCTCGGTGCCCACCTGGCACACAAAGATCTTGAAGCAGCTAGCTGACCGCGACCGTCGTGAGAGGGAAGCTTTTACGGACTTGTTCACCGCTCGTAAGTCAACCATTTGGCCGTTGTCTGCTTCTTTTCTGGACTATCGAACGCCTTGATAAGAAGAAAAACTATATTCTTTGTTATGATGGCTCATTAGATAGTGCCTTTCGTGATACCCTGTCAAACCTTGAGTCGAAGCTCAGTTCACTTCGTATTGACCATGCTCAAGCAGTCAAAACAGTTGCAGCGGTCAAAGACTTTGGGTGAGTGCCAATTAGAAAATTGCTCACGGGCTTCACCCATGTCATGGACTCACTGTATCCCTACGCAAAACAAGCTCGGCGGACTCAGCTCAACGGTTTGCAGAGCTCGAACAGCAGGTGACGTCTCTCAAGGAAGAACGTACCGAGTTATACAAAACACAGGGGCAAAATGCGCAAAAGCTGTTAGAGCTTATGGAGGCTTTGCAGAAAGGGGATGGCAAAATTGCTAGCTTGGAGGAGGAGTGAGTGCGTCATGGCATCACTTTCACCGTGCCAGGTCAGCTGATATATTGCTAGAAACCAGACGCTCACAACGAGTCTCGCAAGTGTTAATACCCGTTTACGGGACTTGCAAGAACTCATCCGGGAGAAGGATCACGTCATACAGGTTTGCTTTTTACTGTCCTGTTGATGCGAAGGTTACTGTCGATAACCAATCCAATCACACTGTGTCGTAGATACTGCGTGATGAGCTTGCAACACACCAATTGGAGCTAGTACAGAGGGAGGAGCAGCTGAAGGAGAAAGAGGACAGGTTGAACAAGCTTGAATCTGAGAATAAACAATTGATCGAGCGATGGATCCTCTTGAAGCAGGAGCAGGCTGCAAGAATGAACGAAGCAAACGAGTTTGTGGCAAAGTAGGGAGAGAGCAGTTGTTGGCATGCGAGTCGATGAGACTTGTTTTGACTGAAACACACGTTAGCGCTCTCAAGTCTAAAGCGACCTCACCCCCAGTGTCGCGCCAGACGTCAGCGATAAACGTCTATGACGATCAAAGGTCGCATTCTACACTTTGACGCGGAGCTCTCCGCCTTGTCTGAACCTGATTACTTAGTCCACAGCCAGTTGTTCGCACATCATTGCCCCATGCCGCGGTTAAGAAGATTGTGAGTCGATGATTTGTATTTCGTTTAAATGCCGATACATACTCAAATCCATGCAGCATTCACACGACTCTGAGATAAATTGTATTCAGATTAGTCCTGACGGCTCCTTACTAGCTACCGGGAGCAACGATAAAAAGGTTATACTTTACGATGCCAAAGCAGGTAAGTTGTGCGATGTACCTTGTTCCTTCCTCGGGATGCTGGGCGGGCCGGTAACTGTTGGGCTTCAGGTGTGGTCAAGGCTACTCTATCAGGATCACTACAGGGTATAATGTCCTTGGCTTTCAACAATGGAAGTGACCTGGTAATGGGCACCTCCAACGACAATTCTGTTAAAATTTGGAACGTGGGAACAAGCAGGCTGAAGGTATAGTTGCTATTGTGCTTTTTGGGTATGATCTTTGCTTTTTGTGTGATTTGTAATTGATATGTGTAGCATACATTGACTGGTCACATCGGAAAAGTCTACGCAGCCAAATTCACAGATTCCAATTGCGTAGTAAGCCCATTCAATATGCCTCTTTGCATTTTTTACATGTGCTGAAAACTTGGCAGATCTCAGGCTCTCACGATCGCACGATAAAGATATGGGATTTGGCAAAGGGCTTTTGTGAGTGTTATAATACTTCCAGCATTTTTCATCCGTTGAGCTGCCATTCATATCGCTGATAGGCACCAGCACAATTTTCACATTGTCCAGCTGCAATGATCTAACGTTGCTGAATGGCGACGGGTATGTATAGCTTCAGCGGTTATGACGCCCTAAATATCTTTGACAGTAACGTTTGGGTCTTTTGTGTTCCAGCACTGTAATCGCCAGCGGTCATCTGGACAATAACATTCGAATATGGGACACGCGATCTGGAAGTTTGGTCCGAGAACTTACTGGCATCCATCATGGGCAGATCACTAGCGTTACCATGTCACCAAGTACGATCCCTTATCGTCGTGTTATTTCGCGCTCTGAAAGGCAATGAGGAGCACTAATACTTTTGCAACTCGTAGCCCAAAACATCCTCATGACAACCTCCCGAGACAACACGTTAAAGTTGATCGATCTATCCACATACCAAACGGTTGGCGTACTATCGTAAGTTGCAGCAGCCCTTACTTTCACATGTTATCATCTGCTCATCTTTTGCAACTTCAGCCACGATCAATTCCGACCGGGAATGAATTGGCTCAAGTCCTCGTACAGGTAAGCTAATGTCCATATTGTTGAGGCTGATGTTCGCCACAAACCCAACAATCTTTGTACACAATTCCAGCCCAGACGGGAAACACATTGTATCGGGGTCCGCAGACGGTTCTGTTCTTATTTGGAACGTCATCACGGGCCGAGTAGATAAAATTTTGAAAGAACACAAGTATGTGTATCATTCCCGACTCTTGTGCACAACCTCGGAGTTATGCTGATGGATACAAACCCCCCCTACAGGTCTGCGGTATGTGGAGCCGTCTGGAGCCCCCAAGGGGGCAGCACTGTGTATTCTGCAGAAAAGGACAAGACGGTAGTCTACTGGGGTGCATCAGCCTAGTAAACAAGTTGTAATTATCTATTAGATGAAAGGTTTATTTCTTAAAAAGCGCGGCTGAGGGCATGAAAACGACGTTGCTTTAAAGAGATTCAGCCTCTTGAGCAAGTCGGGGGGGCTAAGCCCATCATTAAAGTTTTCGCGCTTCTTGGGAGCAACGGGCTTGGTAAGTACACAGCCGCCTTTCGACTTTCCCAACACGACCGAGTCCCCCCCTCGTAGCATGAGTTAAAGACTAGAAGGATTTACCCCCCCCATCGCTCGAGTCTGTCATTAGCCCATAGTGTCATGCAGCTTTTGTCGACACAGCAACTACCTACAATGCCCGAGTTCTCAAGGGTCAGTGTAAAACAATGTGTTCCAGACGACTTGTGGCTCGTCATTTTCAGCCTGGTAGCCCACGACTACAAAGACTTGGTAGCGGTCTCGCAAGTCTGCCGACGCTTTGCAAGGTGAGCAAAACAAGAGTGTCACGGTCTCTCCTTTGCATTGTGAATGAGGTTCTTACTCTTGTGCTCTAGACTAGCTGCAGTCAACCGTTGCTGGTTCGAGGCGTACAGGACTGTTTATCCTGCACTTGGCTCCACTTACTGCGGCAATGACTCCGACTGGAAAAGGAAGCTATCTGCATCGAGAACCTGCATAAAGAACTGGGAGCGTATGGGACGACGTCGTACCGGACCTCTGACGACAGAGGTCATTCCTCGACACGAAATTGCGTCCCGAGTGGGTTCACCGCACTTTGAGTATGCCAGCGTCATTGGAGATCACCTTCTAGAATTTCCCACGGCAGGGAAACGTGCTAGCGGACTCGTTGGGTTATCTGTTATACATCCTGTTTCCACAAGGTCGCCCGATCAGACAATGGGCTCCAGTGTACTCTTTGCGGAACTCCCGGGCTCAGTGATCGGGCATATAACGTTTTCTTCAAAGTTGGTGCTAAAGCTCTTGGATTCAAAGCAAGATTTCTTTGTGTTGGCCGACGAAGACGAGACTCGGTGGACCCGGCTTGAATTTCGACGGTTGTCGGCTTGTTGCAGCGATGGGATGACAGAGTCATCAAGTTTCCTTTCTGAATACATCATGCCGGGCGACGTGGAAGTTTTTGCATCTTATCCCTGGGTTTCTCACACGATCATTGTTCTCGGCATTTCCGACAATGATGAGGGTGTATGTCTTCTAATTGATGCCAAAGGCAACCTGGTGTCGCATCGGAATTATGGAAGAAATGTTAGCGCTATCGATTTTGGCGATCTGTATGACTCGGTGATACTTACCGGTCATGAGCACGGCGGCATGCGAATTTGGGATTTTGAGACGGGAGCACCGCTGTTGTCTTTGGAAGGCTCCTCACCTGAACCTATCTTGGGATTCACGTGGCGGGAAGAACCTGAAAGTTGGCTGGGTGAATGGCGACGGCCAAAAAACTTGAGCTTGGTCACGTTTACCGATTGGTCGAACGGGTCCTGCATTTGTGGAGGAGAGTTTGTCCTTTGGGATGTCGGGGATCTCTTAGCTCAGGCACGCGCACGGCTCGGTCGACGGACAGTGTCCTTGCCCCCCATCACGTCTGAAAAAATGTCCTTCCGACATCGGATAGAATTACATCCAGGCGATGATGTTGCTAGTTATTGTGTCTTGCACCCGCTGATCCTGGTTATTACGTGCCAAGGGTTTTTCGAGGCTTTGGAAATCGACACCGGTCGAAGTCTCTGTAGGGTCAAACTGGAGGTTGACGTACATAATCCTTGTTTAAGTAGCGTCATAAGAGGTCCACACTGTGAAATTTTGGTTGCGACTAGTAATGGATTGTTTCGGCTGAATGTTTAACGATGTTTAACGGCCAATGCCGGATGTGTAATTCTGTACCATACTATTCTTGCTCCTTGTACAAATGCAATATAATAGAAATACCTACGCACTCGCCAGATGCGATACCAATTAGCGCCTTGTGCAAATATTCAACAGCAGTGATATTTAACATTACATCTATGGGCATGTAGCCACGCCAGAATAGTGCTTTTTTATATGATGATATGATTCATGAACAAATCCACACCTTAATCGATTGATCTACAGACCCAGTAGCAACCACCGGACTTGTCTTTGCAAAATCTATGCAAGTAACAAAGTGGGAATGGGCGTCTAGTGTTTTGATGCATCGCCCTGATTTGAGGTCCCACACTTTCAAAGTTTTGTCGTCGGATCCGCTCAGGAGGTACTTGCCGTTAGGATGGAAGACCACTCCTCGGATCCAATTGTCATGACCCGTCTTTCAATCGAATTATGAAAAGGAGGCGAAGAGTAGAGTAATCAAAACAGGCTCCTTACCAAGGTAAACAAGCACTGTCCTGTCGAGACGTCCCATAATCGTAGTGTCTTATCACGGGATCCCGATGCTAGATATTGCCCTGGTACCCCTTGATCTTTACCTTTGCTCTTTGAGGACTCATGCATAAGGTCATGAAAAAACAACACAAAGTGACTCGCGGTTTCATAACACACCTGAAACCCGGCTAGCTCTCGAATATTAGGAAACGCCGTCGTAGGCGCAAAGGCTATACACTCTACGACATGCTCGTGACCGCGCAGCTCGCTTTTACATTCGCCGGAACCGAAATCCCATATCCGTATTGTCTATGCAGATCGTGCCCTTAGAATGATGAATCCTTTCTCTCTTCACACAGAGCTCAATATACCTGATCATTGGAGCAGCTTGCCAGCAGCCGTCCATCTTCACTCGAGCTTGCCCCGCGGACCCAGTCAAGATGTCCAATGATCGTTCTGGTGCAATAACTGCGAGATGCACATGCAAAGCGCCATCAGAATGTGTAGCGCAAAACTTTAAACTTCACAACCAGCATCCGCAGCAAAGTATTTCACTCCACGCACCCTGACGCAACCTCCCATATTTTTATCGTTTTGTCACGCGATGCCGAAATAATAAAGTCACCAGTTGAAAGGAATGCCACCGACGAGACGCTGTGATCGTGCCCGTATAGCGTTTTGACACATTGATAATCTGTCTGAGTGTCCCATAATTTGATAGTCAAATCCGAGGAGCACGACACTTCAGGAAGAGAGATTCTCTCATTTAGTGGCTACTCGTGCCCCGAATCCTGCTCTAAGTGACATACCCAACAAATTTCCCTTCCCATCCCATCCCACATCTTGTACCGCCTTTGTATGTCCCTTTAATGTTCGCTCAAACTCCCCCGTTTCATAATCCCAGATTTTTATCGTGGCATCTTCCGATGCGGATGCGAGAACGGAAAAGACGGGATGAAAGGCAATTTTGGTGATGGGGCTTCGATGACCGGTGAGAGCGTGTTTATGTGGTGGACGGGGTATCCAATCAACAGAATCTGCTGATCGGCGGACAGGCACATGGCTAACCTCTTCTTCCAATTGGGCGATTTTGGTCTCTTGCTCCATTATCTACCGAACAAATCTTAGATCGGTGTTGATTTCTGCATACGGCGACAACACACACACCCCATGTCCAGCTCACACACCTTTTTCTGCAAGCGAATAACAGACGTCCACTTCTTCTCCAATAACCCAGAATATCGCTGCTTTCCATCCCCATTGTAGTCACTGACGCCCGCCTCTTTTTCGAATGCACGGAAAGCCTCGTCGAACCCATTCAATCGTAAGTAGTCCAAGATAGCTAGACGACTGCCCAATATCAATTAGCATTATCGATGCTATAGTTCTTGACAGTACTGGACTCACAGCTCCTCCTGCTGCCGCCCCGTCAACACGCTCATATTACGCGGAATGCCCACTGGCAAGCGTATCTATCTAACCGTAGACCTCGCAAGTGAACTGGACCAGGATGCGAGTGAGCTGCAGACTCCCTCTCTACACGCAAAATACGTCAGAAACTGTCATATAAGCGAGTATCTATAAAGAAATTACCTGTTGTCGGGCGTATCGTACTGCGGGATTACCAGATGGTTGTGGCAATGAGAAAATCAACACTGTCACGTCCAGGCTCTTGGACAACGGACAAAGTTGCGGCACAGTCACAAGGAACAACCCATGACTTTGCCTTACAAAAGTCTAAATGGGCAGGTTGGAATTGCCAATCGGCAGTCCAATCTTGTCGTCATCAGCCAAAATGCCCGTCGAACTCTTAGAGTTTCACAGGTCTATGATAGAGGACCTCATGCCCGCCGCGGTGACTCCGCTAAAGTCCTCCTCAGCTCTTGTAGCGACAGCGCCGCGTGGCAGTGAAGGGAAGGGCGATGGATTGCTCATCGGGGCGAAAGGCTTGGGTCTCCGGCGCATTCTGCTGACTTTTCTCCAGGTCTATTCGGATCCTCGAAATTTGGTTCTACTCTTAAATACGCCTTCCAGAGAAGTGGACGTATTAAAAGAAGATTTTATGGCTGCAATTGCTGCTCGTACTCCGCTAGAAGGGGCCAACAAGGTGCATCCTAATTTGTTCAAAGTTATAAACAACGAAACGCCAGCCAGTGAAAGGTATGCACCGGGTATGTTCATGGAGGGTTTGGGAGTAGGATGGGACGGGTCGGGGAAACTGCTAGGAAGTCGGTGTGTTCGGAGGGAACAATGTGTACATATGTCCGGGATCAACAGAGATATTTCAGAAGCTAAGCTGGGATTGAAGTTTACCTTTTAAATACATCTAATATCTCGATTTATTCTGATGATGGGGCCTGCTCAGGTCCGATCTGTACCGCTCTGGAGGCGTCCTGTCTGTAACATCCCGTATTCTCGTCGTGGACATGCTTAACAAAGTCTTGCCATTCGATCTGGTCCTCGGGATAATAGTTAACCATGCTCACAGGTGCATATCAAAGACCTTAATGAACGCAGCGCAGCATTTGGTCGCTCATGTGGTACATGTTACACTCAATGCTAAAGGGTCACGGAGACGTCAACAGAGGCTTTTATTCTTCGACTGTACCGCGACGAGAATAAGGTTCTCTCCCATGACCCCTGTGCTACTAGAAACGAACGATAACAAACCAAGGAGTCTGTTCTAGATTGGTTTTATTAAAGCTCTTTCTGACGAGCCAGAAGCCTTCACGCATGGATTCTGGAAACTTGAACGCTCGATGAAGCTCCTCTTTTTGCGGCACGTTTTCCTGTGGCCAAGGTGCTTACTATTCAGTGGTCATTTTAAAGCGAAGGTGCTCTTCCGAGCTATGCATCGGTGCTCAATTTCCCAAACACCAGGTTCCATATGAGAGTTCACGAAACCTTAGAGGGGTTAGGGAAAGTACATGTGATCGAGTCACAAGTACCCTACACTCAAAGCATGCGGGACATCCAGGCTGGTCTTGTCGACTGTATTGACCAGTGTTTGGCGGAGCTCCGGCGATCTAATCCGACAGTAAGTGGATAGTATGGCTGTGCTTCGACAATTTTTGGTCCCTCATAACGTTTTAATAGATTGATGCGGAGGAGTTTACTGTTGAGAATGCTTTCTTCAGATCATTTGATCAACTAATAAGGGTGCAACTCGATCCTATCTGGCACCGCGTAAGTCAGAAGACAAAGCAACTTGTTGGGGACCTAAAGATCCTACGAAAGCTCTTGAGGTATTATGAGTTATTTATAAAGAATGTCTCGCTATCGGTGACCCTGCTTCCATCCGCGTGCAGCTACCTTGTGTCGTACGACTGTGTTACGTTCAATTCATTTCTTGAGACAATTGTTGCAGCGAACACCTCCGAGCCCAGTGCGGTGTTCCGTTCCGACGGAAGCCAGAGTCAGTGGCTATTTCTTGACGCGGCACACACGGTATTATCTGCCGCGCGCCAGAGGGTTTACAGGCGGATTGTCGGAGCAACAGGAAATCTAGAGGCGGGTATTCCGCCGGGAGTTGAACCGGTATTGGAAGAGCAACCAAAGTGGCGAGCACTCATTGATGCTTTACGAGTGATTGAGGCTGGTAGGAGTGAGCTTCTGGGACGCGGAGAAGGTACTTGCAATTATCTTGATTGAGTGTGCTCTCCTGTTGATTGTGTGCTATGATGCAGCACCCAGGCCAGTTTTGATTATGGTTGAAGGAGATCGAGCATGCGCGCAATTGCGAGAAGTGCTAGCCGACTGCGACTTGACCGTTGTGAAACCCGAAGCCGAGGAAAAGCCGGTACATGAGACCTTGACTAAGCAACGAAAGAAAGGGCAGATTCGGGGGTCGCAAAAACGCTCACGTTCCGAGGATGCTATGGATGAGACTCTTGAACAGGAGGGAGTCCTTGTCGAACATACTGATGTGCAAATAGAAAAGGAGGGACCGCGAGGGGGCGGATCTTTTTCCAGTACAGGATCAGAGCAGCTTTTGAACCGCCTGATCCAAAAGTACTTCAGGTGGAAAGGAGGGATGTCAGCTGTCACACGTAATCTATTCAATAAGAGCCGAGCAGGCGGTGGTTCAAAAAGCGGCCCCACCAATGGTAAGCTGCCGTCCAACCTACGAAGTAGCTGCAATGTCACACGTGCTGATTGTAGAGTCTTGCTGACTAGTGTCTGCCAATGAGGCGAGCCGTGGACGTGGACGAGGTGGGCGTGGTGCACCTGCAAACAAGCGACGAAGGGTCCGGGGCGGAAGTGCTTCGGCGACCCCAGAGCCTGGAAGAACCCCAGATAATGGAGAAAGTAGTATACATACCAGCTTCGAGCAGGAGGCGGCCCAGATAGCGGAATTGTAGGTTTGATTTTCGTTAAAGAACTGAAGGTTTGGCACGCCTAACGTGGCCACTGCATAAGTTTAAGTCAAGCGGACCCGGTAGCTACTGTGGCTGATGACAGTGAGGAGCGGCCACCAGAAGAGGAGGATGTGATGGAGCCAGAAGGGGGTGATTTTGGTATCGTCGATCCCTCTAGCAGCATCGTCATACGGCCTTACGCTAGCACGTCCACATCTTTCGCTGGAGGATCTGCAGCGAACGGTGATGACGATGCGAGAGTGTTGGAAGATTTGCGACCTAGCTATATTGTCATGTATGACCCCGACCTTGGCTTCATAAGAAGAGTCGAGGTATACATGCAGTTCTTCATTCACTTCACCGGAAAGATATCTCATACTTTGAATTTGAGGTCTTCCGAGCGCTCAATCCTACACATCCGCTTCAGGTCCATTTTCTCGTTTATAGTAACTCTGTGGAAGAACAGCGATTCTTATCCCAGATTCGAAGGGAGAAGACAGCTTTTGAAAAACTGATTCGGGAGAAAAGTGTACGTGTGCAACACCTTTGTTTCGCTCGTGAATGTTCAAGCTCATTTCATGGGTGCGTCAGATTATGGCGATCCCAATAGATCAAGACGGGAGAACACCTAGAGATCCAGAGGAAGAGTTTTGGCAGAAATTAGATACGCGATTAGCAGGCGGGCAACGCATACCTGCCAATGAAAAAAATCAGGTTATAGTCGACGTTCGCGAGTTCCGTTCATCACTTCCCTCGCTTCTGCACGCGCGGAGGATGACACTACGCGCATGCACACTCGAAGTAGGTGACTACGTCCTGTCTCCGCAGATCTGCGTTGAACGGAAATCGATATCGGATCTTATCCAATCTCTCAAATCCGGTCGGCTGTACACGCAATGCGAGGGCATGTCGTTGCATTACAAGATACCAGTGCTGCTGATAGAATTTGACAAGGACAAGGCCTTCTCATTGCATCTGGATCGGGATATTCGCGGGGAAATTGATGCCAGAGATGTCGGAAGCCGGTTAACTCTGCTTTGCTTGCACTTTCCAAAATTGAGGATTGTGTGGAGTTCTAGTGCGGCCGCAACCGCGGAGATTGTAGAAGATTTGAAGGTGGGTCATATTTGGAATATTCTTTGCATACTTGACAAATGCAGCACATTAACATTTGCAATACATCATGTAGAAAAATCAAGAGGAACCCAGTATGGATGATGCAATGGCTGTTGGGGTAGATAATCCGGATACCATTGATAGTGCATTTAACATAACCCCGTCGGTATGTCATGATCTGGTACCTACACGTCGCATTCAGCATATAAATGACCACCAAAATGTAGGATATATTACGCTCCCTGCCTGGGATTACATCGAAAAACTATCGATACGTGATGTCAAAGGTGCAAAATCTCCGAGAGCTGAGCGAGATGCCGCTTGAGCGCTGTCAGCAGCTCCTGGGACAAGAATTTGGAAAAATGCTTTATGCCTTCTTTAGAAAAAATCCTAAGGAGGAGGATATGTAAATGTAACATCTTTTTTCTTGGCTACTGAAAGTATATGGAGCGCTTCGTGTAGGTAGGGTTGGTCCTCCACGTCAGGGATCCCCTAGTAACATAGCCTGGTGCACTACGCGCATAGTGGTGATCGGATATCGTAATCAAATGTCGCGTCCCGCTGAAGGACATCGCAACAAGTCGTTTTTCCATCGTCCATTAACCTAATGAAAGCAACTACATTCCGGGCTATACTCATTCTTCCGTTACTCTGTACGGTCAATAAAGCTGCTTCTCCACCTTCATCCTCACTTGCCGAAACATCTCACGCCAATGCTTTTATGGATACCATTCAATGGAGTGCGGCTGCGTACATACGATTCACGGATGCCATAGCTGCCCGTTTTGCTGGCAAATTAAAAGAAACTTCACCTTTATCAAACTGGAGGGTAAAAAACAGGGACAAGCGTCCTAACGGACCATCCCAGGGTGCTGTGGCACCAACTCAGAACCTTGAAGCGACATCGAAAATTCGTCTTCATACACGACAAGGTATTCATTCTTGGTGGCTGGGGCATGAAATTACGTATGTTTGTCTCATGTCATACCGTTCTTCTTGGGCAGCATCTTGTAATTGGGGCCATAGTATCGATGCGACCCTCACCCCAGTGGTGCGTTAGAAACAAGTCGCGCACCTTGATATTGAGTTCTCTGACCTAGTGATGTACACAGTACAACTGCACGAATACGTTGCTGAGCCAAGCGCAATTCGCATCCAAGTCATCCAATACACTGTGCTCAAGCTGCGCGAGCACTGATCTAGCATGTCAGCAGGACTGTTGCACTACGATCACTACTGTGAGGCATTTGACCCGTTTGGCCTTTTTCTGCCTTGGGGTTACTGAAAGACTCATGTAGGGAACTCACTGCGTCTGCCCTGCCGACACCCGCGGCCCTAACTGTGTCTCTGATTGGAATTACTTTCTGTGCACTCCTACATTGATGGTTCCTTCTCGGAGCGCTTGTAAATCATGGGGCCTGATGCCAGATCAACAAACCTCAATAAATGACTACAATAATACGGATGTCGCTTGTCCGCGGTTCCCAGTGAAGGGTACCTTGAATCTCAAGTTCACGGTGTCGTGCAGTCAGCAGAACCGGCTGCGGGTGAATTTAACCAGACAGACTCATGGAGACGGCTCAGTATCTTTTACTGATGGAGAGTTTCAGTATGATGTCGGATATCAAGACATGGTATGCAAACCTTATTATAATTGATGAAGCTTCAGCTGGCGTCTTCTAAAATAATACCCGCCTATGAGCAGTTTGCGTACTCGCACTACGACGCGGCGAACACACAGTTTCGACTCAAGTTCTTCAACTTTTTCCGCGTTTCTGATCAGTCCCACGTCTATTTCACTCCCATGAGCAACCCCCTTTCCTTTGTCGGAGAACAATTTCTCAACTTTACAGTTGATATCGGCAATCTTACAACATCCAGCTTTAGCGGGACGAGAAATGAATTTATTCCTGGAGGTCGGCTGTACTTTGAAGGAGGTTCGGATGGACAGGAACCAACATTGACGTACGGAGAGTAACTGCTCATCACCTTTTTCATTTCATAGGAGTGTATAATCGCTTTTCCGTTGGTGGACTTGCGAGAACCACCAGGTTGCCCCCCAGATTTTACCCTGGTGTCATTTTACATTACTCACTACTAAAACTTACCGTCAGGTACGCAAACTTCATTGATTTTTATTCCCCCGTTCCCCAATCTGGAAATGCACCACCATACACGGCCCAAAAAGATCCTTTACCTATTGGGGCGATTGTCGGAATAGTGGTTGCCTCCGTTGTGTACGTAGTTCTCTGTTGAGCCAGACTATCACATATTGTAGATTGCTAATGATGCTCTTCCATACAGGGTGGCAATAAGTGTGATTAATTGTTGCATAAAAGAAAAACGACGCAGGAAGAAAGCCCGATAGCTGTAGTTCACCATTTGTTTATATGAGTATGGTACAACAAAAAAGCAGCTGGACGTGCATGTCTACCCACATCACTTTTCTGTCCGAATTCAACATTATACAAAAAATCGTTAAGGACAATATATTTATTTTTCAATGATCCATACAGAGCAGCATACGGTCATCAGCCATGTGACTATTGGCGCATCCACATATACCATCCTAATTATAGAACCTGCGGTTTTCAGATGGTCCGAAAAGAAGGATCCGGATGTCAGGCAACATCTGTCATGTTCCACGTTAATAACCTCAGTATAACAATCTACACATCGGATATCTTGCTACAGACCTGTTCAGCCAATAATTCAAGCCTCGTCTCAAGGGTGTTCGAGACTCTAATTCGCCCCTCATGAGCACTTACAACCACTCCCCCAGCGCTCTTCTCTGGTAGTGGATTGGCATCATCGATGACGACATGAGGTGATGATCCAACTTCCTTTTCATATGCCTGCTTGGCTTGATCGATGGCTTCCTTAACAAGGTCTACATCCTGCTGACGGCAATTGACCGTCACCTCCCGCTCCATAAGTTGGTACAATGTCTACGGCACCGTTCGCGAAACGCAGCCGATGTCAGCAAGGTAGAAGACAAATGGTTGGAAGCAGGAACAGCGAATATACCTGCAAAATAAGGTCCTTCAGTAATGCCTGGTACTTTGATCGATCATTGCTAATTTCGACAAGTCGAGAACGAGCGTCCGCTAACAACTCGTTCAGAACTTGCTGCCGCGCCTGAAGCACCTTCAGACGGCATTTGTTGACATGATTTGATTGTGCACTGTGTCACAAAGCCAATGATCAATCAGGGAAAGCTCGGCAGAGCATGAAGACTCAATATTCACATTTTACGCTGGACCTCAGCCTGCTTCATTTTCTTCTGGTAGAAAGCTTCGATGGCAACTGTTTCCTGTCGCACAATCTTTGCTTTCTCAATGTTGAATTCCTCATCCGCCTTAAAGGGCCCTCCTCCTTAATCAGCTATACATTCAGCTCGACATTGCAAATTCACCAAACGCACCTTAATTTTCACTTCACGGGCTTTCTCCAATGCTTCCTGCTTGATGAATGACACCTGTGTCGAGAGAGCGTGCGATAAGATATAAAGGCATCTAATGCATCAGGTGCTTCAAAATGCGCAAGCATGCAGAGAATGCCCAAATCCTCATAACAGTCTGCGCGCGGTATCCGCATTAGAACTTTCGGCTTTAAAATTCGAAACCATCATCTTTCAAAAGAGGATACGCGTAGATAGAGTAGCAGTCGCCCGTTTGCGCCATCCTCCTACGGCATTGGCCCTTAACCCCGACTGTGGACGCACCATCTTCGACATCTCCTGCGCGACTTCGTTATCGTTGAGTCGGCCCGCCATTTTGCCTACAATATTGCGGGTTCTTCAAGTGATTGGAGTAAGGTAGTTCACTCTTTCTGCTCCCGTATGGACGTCTGGTAGGATGATTGGGCAGACGAATTCTAGGATGGGTTGGCGTGGGCAGCGCGATGTCAGCCTCCACCGCACCAGCCACAGTTATTCACATTCCAATCAAAAGCGCCAAACTTAGCCAGGCATGTTGCCCAAAACGGGAAATAGAAATCTCAACTTGTGAAGAAGGGGTTTAACGACATTCCAAAGGGTGCTGATCATGAACATGATGGGTAGGTGTTATCGGCTCTGAAGGTTCCCCGGCGTTTACCAAGGTATTGAACACCCAATTGCTGTCCATAGGTCCTGACGGGAACCTCGAGAGCTCTTTGGTTGGGGACAATCACGTTCGTGGTGGGCATGGTCCGGACGTTGGTAAGGGCAACTGCTGGACCTCGATCTGAGTGGCAAGCCGCAACCCGAAACTAACGAGACATGTATATGTTTTAGCATATTATGAAGAGGACCCGGACCGTGACCATCGTTCCCATCATCGGAGCGAAAGGAAGCGGGATAAGGATCGGAGGAGGGACCGTAGCCGTAGTCGTAGCCGAGACAGACGTAAGAGATCTCGCAGCCGCGGTCGCGATGATGGATACGATAAGGACAGGGAAAGGAGGCGTGAGAGAGACCGTGATCGTGATGGGGAACGGCGACGAAGCCGCAGCCGTGATCGAGAGCGACGAAAGAGGTCTCGCAGCAGAGAGCACCGCTCACGCAAGGGCAGCCGAAGTGCTAGTCCGAAGCGCTCCAGTCGTCGTGGCACGTCAGTGACTCCTCTTCACCTGAGAAAACGAAAGCTTCAAAACTGGGATACGCCACCGGCAGCATTCCCAGGCATGACCGCTCAACAAGTAAAGGCAACAGGTACAGGCCGAAATTGAATATCTTCTGGTCGTAATTCGACTCTTATACTGTCTGCACAGGTCACTTCCCACTTCCCGGACAGTCAGCGCGATTGGCGTCAGGATTGGGCGCATTGTATGGCGCTGACTTGTTCGGAATCAGAACTGATGGGATGAAACTTAGCCAGGGAGCTGCTGGACCGATAGCGCAGAGTGCGAGTATTGCGAGGCAAGCTCGTAGGTTGTATGTTGGTAACATTCCGTATGGAATTCTTGAGGTACGTTGGCAGGGATACCGCTTTGTTCTTTTCAAAATTATGGATAATGGTACCTGTAGGATGCGCTGATGGACTTCTTTAATCAAACCATGGCCCAATTGAACATTACAACCGCTCCTGGTAATGCGGTTATTGCGGCGCAAATCAATCACGACAAGAACTACGCATTTATTGAGGTACTTGGACGCCAGAAGTTCAGTTTTAAAATTTTCTGCCATTCACTTTATCCTGGCATGACCACAGTTCAGAACTTCGGAGGAAGCAACGGCTGCGATGGCATTTGACGGAATCACATTCGCTGGCCAATCTCTAAAAATTCGTAGACCAAAAGATTATCAAGCACCCGCAGGCGCCTCTGGGACCCCTCCACCAATTCATGTACCTGGTGAGCTGCAACATACCTGAATGTTACGTACATCACCAACAAACTGACTTTCTTCCCGGCAGGCGTTGTATCAACCAACGTTCCGGACAGTCCAAACAAAATCTTTGTTGGAGGATTGCCTCCTTTCTTGAACGATGAACAAGTCATGGAGCTGCTAAAATCGTTTGGAGAGTTGCGTGCATTCAACTTGGTTAAGGACGGGACCACAGGATTGTCCAAGGTACGCGGAGTTCTATTACAAGTAATGCCGTGTGTGTTGTCTCACATCGCATTTAGGGGTTTGCTTTCTGCGAATACGTCGATCCAGCAATAACGGACATCGCATGCCAAGGTCTGAATGGAATGGAACTTGGTGATAAGAAGCTTATTGTGCAAAGAGCGAGTGTTGGCGCAAGCAAGATGGGTATGGGTATGGGTATCTTGCCACCTCTACTACCCACGGCAGTTTTGACTGGAGCCGCTGGACCTATCGAGCCGACCACTGTGTTGCTATTACTGAATATGGTCACAGCGGACGAGCTGGTCAATGATGAAGATTACCAAGGTATGTCTGCAAGTGTACGACGAATGCGATGCTGTGAACTCATACACTTTTAATATAGATATTCTGGAGGATATCCGGGACGAATGTACAAAATACGGTACTATTCGGAACATCACCATCCCCAGGCCTGTAGAGGGGCGTGAAGTATCAGGCGTTGGCAAGGTCAGTATCATTGACATTGCTGTGGGCTTTAATATGACCACTGACTGGCTTTTGTCCAGATTTTTATACAGTTTTCGAACGCTGAGCAAAGCTCGGCTGCATTGCGAGCTCTAGCCGGAAGGAAGTTTGCAGACAGAACGGTTGTGGCTGCGTACTATGACGAACAGCAGTATCTCACTGGAGAGTTTTAAAGTGTATTCTGTGCCACCAGAACCACGTGGCAATGTTGAGACTAGCTGTCATTGTCTTTGACCGCTGATTGTTTCCTTTAATAAAGGTGTTGCAGTAATATTGAGGATAAGTACCGCGAAAGGTGCCAGCCCCTCAAGATGGAACTAGCGGCATATCAGTTATTTACAATGGGCGCCATCTTGTGATATCTAAGTCTACGACGCAGCGAGAGATGTTGTTCAATAAATTTATCAGTTTGTCTTGCGTTCTTTGCGGGTGCCTTGACGCGCGTCGAGCTCCTTCATTGTCTTTTCGTACTCAAATACCAAGATGTTGGGAATGCTTCTCGTATCTCTGACGAGGAACCATCGCGCAACAGGAGTATCCAAGTCGATTGCCGAAACGAACACGTTCTCTACCAGCAGAAACCAAATGAAAGCAAAGCCTGTTCCAACAAGTAGACCTACGGCGACTTGCTTGGGTGTATGGTATGTGAGATGTATTCTGCTGGCATGGGTGAGCGGATTGCACGAATATCGACAATTGGATGAAGAGAGACGCACCGTGAGTAAGCAACAAGTCCAGCAAGTGCAAATACGGTAGCTGATATTAGGAGCTTCCAAGCAGTGTGCCGGAAATTTAGCCTGATGGGGCGGTAACAGTTTGGTGAGTACTCCATTGATACAATTCAAAAGAGCGGCGATCCACACCTTTTGAAGGAATAAATGGTAATATAAATTGCAAAGAAGGCAACAAACTGCGAATGGCTTGAGGGCATTCCGTAACCCTTGCCCAAATATTCTAAAGATTGGCATCACGGTAGTGAATACAATATGCACGTCCTTCACGTCAGGCACGCATGATACTTTACTGTCCACATACCAGTTGGTCGAGCTTCTTTGATAATCTTCTTCGCGGCATAGTTTACCGCTTCATTGACCAATTGCCCCAAGAACATGAGACAGGTCGCAAGGTCCCGGCGGAAGGCTATAAGTGTGCAATAGGACACCAAAAGGGCGATAGGGACAAGGGATGCGTAACCCATAAGTTGACCGTAAGGATCATTTGGGTCAAACTCAACGTGAGTCAGAGATATGGCCGCTAAAGGCTTCATTCCTGGTGGATTTGCTGCTTCCATCGTGCGGGTGATCTGTTTGAGAAATGATCGTCGGCGAGATGACGAGTTACGATTGCTTCTCGTACTGCTGCGCCATGCGTATGTGGCACAGTTTTCGGATCCCAATTCTCAAAAACTTGCAAGAAACTAAAAACTAATTGTAATGCCTGCCCGACAACTACGGTCAGTACCATGGGCCAAGCAAGAGGAGTGGGAAGAGGTTTATTCTTGGCTTTATGCTAGCGATGTTCACTTGCAGGAGAAGGGTGTTAAGAGGGTAAAATCCATTGTTGCAAGTGATTCTTGCTTAAATTGTCATGCTTAACTTTACGCCCTAGGTCAAAGCATGGGCGAGCCGAGGCAAACTTCCTCATTCGGTAGACTCGACAGCGACATTAGTGGAGGTGTGGCTTCGGGATGGATATGGAAGACCTGTATCTGAGCATGAAGTGCGACTCATGTATACAATGGCCTTTATCCGGTATGTTTATGATCTCTGGGACAAATACTGCGTAATGCGGTTGCTTAGGTATTTATATCTCTTGAGATTTGTGAACGGGGTGGTGGATGCCAATCAGCGGGGAATGTACGCTACAAGCGTTGCCAACATTGCAGAAGAACTTGGTTTACCGGGTTGGTTTGTTGATCTGCGGCACGCCGGGACCCACGACCAGCTGCCAAGTTTGGCTCTTCTCCGGTCAGGCTGTGAGCAAGTGAGTAAATTGGTTGATGTTTCTGCTCGGCTCACGCTAAATGGTCATCAGGCCCTCCAATGGCTTCACACAAACTATTGGAGTTTGCAAAAGGCCTACTTGGCAGACACTCTCTCTGAAGTCAGAAACCTGCTAACGACGTATAAGAAGAAAAAGCGTGCATTGCTTGAAAAGGAAACAGAACATATACTCAATGAGATTGTGGCACTTACAACGACAGATAACTACGCCGACGTACTTATTCCGACCCTGCTTGAGGAAGGGCTCCTCGTTCCAAAAAGTCAAAAGTATGTGTCAAATTCGCAACTATTGATTGCAATCTTGGTCAGATATTCATATCAAAGATTTGACAGAAAACGAGCGACATTCAATGAAATGAAAGTACCTGATGGTATCCTGGAGCTCTGGAAAGGTCCTTTGATCCGCTTTGAGAAGGCATGGCCAGGCTTTGCGGAAGAGCTGTTTCTGCACATCGTGGATATACTGACCGGTTCTGGTAAGCAGTCATTTCCCTTCCCCCAAAAGATTCCTGCATCTGAACGCAAGATAGATACAGATACTGTCGAGCCCTCCTCAAAATCTACTCACAAAGTCCTAGCCGCTTGGGCTCATTATGTTCTTCGTCAATTCCTTCTTGTACAGGCGTCTGGATGGGATAATGCACTTGAAGCATGTTTGAAGCGACACCATACCTAGTGCGTAGTTAACGCTTGATGTATTGATTGAAGGGCGAGTTTTAATTGTGAGATGTCCATCAGCACGCGTGCTTTGGTGGGTTGTTTTGCAGAAGCCGTACCTACTCTGCGCGAGAAGCTGTCTCCGTTCATTACGTACTTGGACGCGAGATCAGCCGAACCCAAGCGACAAGATGCACATGCAACAACGGAGGCTACTCTGATGGACCAGCTAAAAGTCTTGCGTGGAAGAGTTGAGAAATTCAAGAATACAGCAGACGATTATGTCACCTCCAAGGGAACATACCTCCCGCAATGCGATGCCGAAACCAACCATGAACGTGGCTGGGTGCTGTACCCGTCCAAAGAATGGCGTCCATGCCCCATAGGATGTCTACCGGGCGGAGCGTTGCCGAGCCTGGAACTGCCAGACTGGTTTGATGATGAAGCGGAGTTGGTAAATGCAGGTAAATATTACTGTACGGTTGATTTTATGATTACTTTCTTTAATTGCGCGTCTTATAGGAATAGTTCAGTTCCCAGCCTACATGCCGGCCAACGTGGGAGAAGCAGTGGAGGACGGTAACCAAACGTAAGCCTTGGGATATAGATCTCACATTGTTTGGATATAATTTTAAAATGACTTCCTTCCTCGGTCACAGAAACTCGATACTGGAACTAGAAGAAATTGGCGAGCCAGAGAGTGATGAGATGGATTTGGATGTACAAACTGATCCTGCACGTGCGGAAATCGTAGATATTGCAGCCATTTCGCGCAAAGTGGTCCTGCTGTAATTTATATTTCAATATAGCGATAAGTTAGACCAACACATCCCGGGAGGGAATCACATGTGAAAAGTGCCGCCAACTTTTTAAATCTCTAATGAAGGCTGAAAATTGCGAACCAGAGACTGGTTTCCGTCGATGAGAGAGCACGGATCTCAATACTCGGCTCTTCAATCATTGACCACTGAGACGAACAAGTAGAAATGCGATGGGGGTGGCTCGGCTCTGATTGACAGATCAGTTGGAACAAGTCTTTTCCCTGCTCATCCGCGGGTTCAAGATGCTAAGCGTGCTTTCGTGCTTGATGGCAGACTCCAAACACTTCTATTCATTCTAAACGAAGCAGTGTATGTACAATATATATCGAACTACATCAATATTGCCCTAGGTGCTGGCCTGGACAGGTGCTGCTGGTGCAAACGGGGTTCTTGGTCCCGCGTTGAGGAATTTATCCATTATCTCCTGCGTGAGAGTTTTCCGGCGCTAAATATGAACAATCAAAATCAGCCCGTTGGAATACGACAGGCCACTCCAGTCATGTTTGTACTCACATCCTGCATGTCTTTGACCAAGGCAGATACAACCGCTATGCAACGCTGCTTCAGTTCGCCTGTCAGCAACTCTCCGCTCTTATACTTGGCTTCTATATCTGCAAGTTCCGCGTCATCCTCTAGGAAGAATCGGAGGTATTGGAAGCTGACATCCACATCTGGGTTCCCTCCAAACTTTCTCTGTTCCTCTAGTGTCGCAGCACCTCCAGAAAACGCATACTTGTTGATTTTGTTCTTGATCTGCGCAGGGGTATCGGTGAGGTAAATGGCCGAGTTCGGGTTAGAGGCGGACATTTTGCTACCCGGTCCCTGTATGTATTTATGAAGATGAGAACGCAATGTCAATATAACTACGCTTTTTGATCACACACCTGAAGAGCGGGGAAGAACATGGCATGGATCAAGGCAGGTTTGGGATATTTTAGTCGGTTAGCGACGTCACGGGTTAATCGAAAGTAAGGGTCCTGATCGATGGCACACGGAATCAAACAGGGGATGTCGCCCTTTGGGCCAAAGATTTGTGGGAAGGAGTTGGAAAAAGACGGGGCCGCTTGGACGGAGACAAAGTGAACTTTGCCGACATTGTCACTGGATAGGTAGCTATCCGTTACAGAAGAACCGTCATACTTTACATTGAAAAAGTCCCTACGCACCTGTCGTTGAATCCAAAGGTGGCTTTTGACACGGATGTTGTGATGCACTTTGCAATCCTTACAACATTCTGATAAAAACCGGGGCTAACGATGACAAGGCCGTCAGACATTGAGTTCTATCTTGCACAACGCTATCAGTTCCTCACTTCATGTAGTTCAAGTTTGAAAAAATTAGAGTCTTCTCGGGGTCGAAACCAAAAGCCATGATATCTTTGGCATTTTCCATTGAATATTTCAAAACATCGGCCATCTTTAATTCTTGTTTGAACAAGAACTTTTCGTCGTCGGTAAGCTGGATCACCAATGGACATTGGAAGACATCCTGTAACCACCTGATGAGCGCAAAGGTACCCGTTTAGCAGAAAGTACACTTGAAACAATCACTTGTATGAAGCTTACTTGCAGAAAATGAAGGGGACCATGTGACCAACGTGCATGCTACCACTACTGGGTCCACGTCCAGTGTAAAGATAAAATGGCTTTCCTTTTTCATATCGGTCAAGTAACTGCGTCAGATCTCTGTTGAGGGCAAAGAAGGAGAGACGATGTGATGATCAATAAAGACTGATATAGCGTGTAATTGAACGATAGAGCGTGGTTTAGACAGTGATCCTCGTGACTCCACGAGCCAAAGATGGACGAGATCTCTCAATTTCGTCCAGTTTTGGAAAGACCTCAGTCCTCCATAACATGCATACCAAGCTCATACAAGAGTGATACACATCGCTGCTTTTCCCCCTATTCCCAAACGGAACAGAAACTCTCATGCCTTACCTGTGAGAGAAAAACAGCCCTCGCCTCAAGAAAGGATGAGGTTTACGCCCCGTCAACCGTTCCAGCCTCTCCAACAGCGGCTCGTCAATTCGGCGTGTGCCAAACTGTTCAACCAGCTTATTGTAGTCGATCGCAACCAACTTGCCGTCGACTTGGGCTCCTTGGACTTCCCAAGGCGTTACGACCTGCTCGTGTGAGCTTTCTTCGACAGTACCGTCCTCCTTCTTTGGAGCAGGTTGCGCGATAGGTGCACCGCTATCTGTGGCTGGGTTCGTCATGGCTCGGTGGGTCTATCTAGCTGTAGGCGGCAAAAGGAATAGGTCAAAGCAAGAAGGTCACGGAGCGGAGGAGTTTTTGAAGTTGAGTATTGACTGTGCCTCGCTCTTGGCACGGTGACGTTCAATTACCGTGACTGCGCATCATATTCACCAAGCATTCCGACATGCAAAGCTCGTCCATCTCGAGCATTGTCAAATACTTTACCACTCTGTCCGCTGACCATATACCATCGTAGCGCCGCTGCTCGACTCCTCGTCATAACGGTAGGTGCTGTTGGCATATAATATACAAGAACCTCGCGTCGACAGGATACCCTTGAGCCTGAGACGTGCCTGACTTTGTTCGGCGACGGCGACGAAATCCTACCAATGGACCGCCCTCTTTAACAATATCTCATTTATGGGTCCTAATAATTTCACTTGTTTATTAGTAGGCACCATTTCTTGTCAATTGGTCAACTAGTACAGAAAAAATACGCTCATGTACTCAAATGTCTTCTGAGGATTATGGTAAAAACAATTGGAAACTTTTTGTGTGGAATATGCACTGATAGGGATGCAACATTTATTGACATCAATCAGAGCGTACACGCACCCGGGTTTTGGTGAGCATCTTAATCGTCTTTTTGCTCGCGGCGCCAATATGGTGGCGAACAACCGAGGTGTATCGAGCACCTTTACCCGTTGAGGACATTCGGGCGTGGAAGGAGGACAAGGTCGGCATGTTCGGTCGTGATCTTGCCAAAGTATCTATTGGGCTGATGTTTGAAGTACATGATGTGGACTAGGCTTTCCATCGAACATTGACTTTGAATGTCGACGTAGCTTTTTACGATCACATCGGCGATGGCTCGATACCCACTGCCGGAAAGCTTGTGGAAATCTCTGAAAAGTTGGAGAATGATCTCAACGAACTCTATGGGACCACCGAGAAGGGACGCGCGGTGAGACGGGGAGAGGTGGAGGAATCTGTACCTAGTGAGGTGTTTGCAGACGTAAAGCTTGGTTTTCGTATCAGTGGTGAACTAGGTAATAAATATTGGGAACGTTGGCAAAGACCAAAAGGTGAGATTGCGAAATTTGTGTGCTAAGGGCACTGTATTGAGCAGACCTTTCCTGCACAGACGTCGCAGCTAAGGGCGATTCATGGTCATCGTCGCTGAACGGGCACTACAAGGTCCACGTGGCATGCACTCGGCCAGAAGCGGGCAAACAGACAGATATCTACGTTAGTTCAAAGCGGGCGGTTTTTGTCGAGATACCTGGCCAATGCACCGATGACGGTAAGGTAGTTTGACTAACAACCATGAGCCGAACTAATATGCGCTAATGTTCCGCGATATTCAGTCAGAGTATCCCATACACTCCTGTCGGTGATAGGTGGTCTCTTTGCCGATGAGCAGACAAACTACCTGAAAATGACTGAGCAAAAGGGAGAAGCAGCAAATGTATGTGCTCCAGAAAGTGATATGCACCAATGCCTGGGCTCATTTGTAATTTGACCCGTTCGTAGACAGATTGGGAGAGTATGAGAACAATGAAATATGCGTCAAAGTACCAAGTGACTTTTAGCCTATTGAATGCGGATCCGTCCAAAGTGCTTGTGAATTGGGATATTCAGGAAGCTGTCAAGGGTATGTTGCATACTTTCTACTGGACTTGCAAACGGTCCGTTGATATCTGCGACCAGCGTACATATTACCGTTCTTTTCTCAACTGTCGGAGCTGTCGGAATTTGCGATTGACTCCCAGGTAACAAGTTCGTCAAGACCGGAATCCGTTGAGTAATTTTTGGACCAAGCATTTAAATACCAATGTTTTCTGGTCAACGTAGGTCCAGAATTACGCAGCCCTTCCCATTCAATCACAGCTGATGGAAAAGGATGGACGTACCGTACATGTCCTTCGCCCGGAGGCGCTTCCACATTTTATCAACTCCGCGGAATGGAATTTGGGTGGGTGGTTAGCATTCAGTTCATTTTTCTATGTCGCCAGGAACCTAACTATTGTTGCTGTCATACAGCATCGGTGGTGTCGTCCGCACCACCGCTAAACTTTGTTCTCTATATTCCGCCACAATCGCAGAGCCCACTCTTCGTTGTCACTTTCAAGAATGATGTTTTGGAGACGAATGCATTTCTCATTCCTCGATGGGGCGGGGTTGTCATTTCAAACGCTGAAGAGATTGGAGTGCGGCATTTCAGTCTTGATGACTTGCACCCAATTATGGAAGTGTATGTAGCGCAATTGAGGGATCTCTTGGGTGTCAAGCATATTCGCATTCGCAATGTGGAGACACTACTGGTATGTTGCAGATGTATTTTTTTTATTTATTCACCGTTACGGGT
The DNA here is from genome assembly GCA_006535965.1 of Spizellomyces sp. 'palustris'. Taxonomy (NCBI): domain Eukaryota; kingdom Fungi; phylum Chytridiomycota; class Chytridiomycetes; order Spizellomycetales; family Spizellomycetaceae; genus Spizellomyces; species Spizellomyces sp. 'palustris'. The sequence goes on along the minus strand of QEAR01000036.1, from coordinate 58,861 downwards.
ATTGACGGGTTGTCGTCAAGCCCAACGCTCAGGTCACCTATGAAACGGCACCCGATGCTGGAATCACATTATGGGAATTAGATCAACTCGTCCGCAGGAGGACGGTGCAAAATATCGTAGATGCTGTGACTACGCTTAATTCTTTGGCGACGTTAATTACCAACTTGGAAAGCATGGTTGTCTTGGACGATATTCAAAGCCAGGTAGAGTTTTGGACTAACATTTTGCAAGAATCATTTTTTTGATCTAAAATGAATTATAAAAGGTTTTATACGCCTTGGACGCGCTCCGTCAGGTAAAGATTTCCTTTGGAAATTTAGCCTCCAGCTGTGAATAAATTGACTAAAGGTTAACTTTTTTCACCAGGCACGGCTTGCACTAGAGGCCAATGACTTTTCCTTGGCGTCGCAGTACGCAAGGGAAGCCTTTGTTTCTTCGGAAGCGGCCTTTTTTGATCCGACCATGGTGTCCATGTTGTATTTCCCTGACGAGCACAAGTACGCCGTGTACATGCCGCTCTTTGTTCCGATATCGGTTCCGGTTCTCATTGCGGTCATTAGGGAGATTAATGGATGGAAGAATAGAAAGAAGAGAATAAAGCAAAAGGAGGAATAACTGTGACGGCATAAGAATATTACTATTGCGCATTGTACATTGGCCATCGGAGGCTGGCCAACTCTTTTACCTATTTTTTAAAACAGTCTTTGATAACACGTCTTTTGACCCAATATTCACGTTCCAGGGTACTAGTGTCAATCGTTGCTTAGAACGCAAGCCCTGGACACCTAAAGGACACCTAAAGGATGCCTAACAAGACACATCCCTATATCTCAAATGAACAGCACCATCCAGCCAAAGGTAGAGCAGAAAATCCCATAACACCTTTTTTCTCGGCCAACTGGTCGTCTCTAAAATAATAATAAAACGTTTCCTAAACGAGGCTCTAAAGGGTTGTCGCCTTCCCTTTTGACGGTCGAGAAGCGTTTCAACGCCTGAATGGCACAGTCATACAATATAAAATATGGTGACTGTGCCTGTGATAGTCCATCATGGTGCCAGAAGTGTTAGGGCGGCTGGTTGAGTTTTGGGTGGTGAGTTTGCCACTTTTCGCATTCTTTTGGTCTGGGCTCTCCCCCCAATTTCCATCAACTGCAGGACGTATTCCCTTTTTTTGTTTAAGCCTTCGGTCTCGGCTTTTGCGTTGAGGTTTGTCAGTAGCGTATCACACGAATTTCATCTCCTTCCTTTTTTGCCGCCGCCCTTCTTTTCGCCGGGCGGGACTCCCCCACCCAAAAGGCGTTGACCGTTTTGTTAAAAAGGCGTACCATGAACTCACAGCGCGGCGTTACTGGAAACTTTACAATACGGAACCTGTTCGGCACCGACTCGGACACTGAGACTGACGACTCGATTACTTCAGAGTCCGAGCTGGAAGACCGAACGACTGACGACGACAGTATGGACGCCCATGGAGATACCGGACTGAGTGCTGGGTTTAGTGGCGAGCATACGTGGGAAGGTGGTGCTCGGACCTCTACGTCTGCGTCCACGATGGCTATGACCTCTGTGCTGCAAGAAGCTGTGGAAGATGCGGAAACGCTCGCCCACCAACAGGACCTGCGAAAGCGGATTATGGCTATTCAGTCGAATGACGGGTTCTCGGCTATGGAAAAGGCAAAAAAGATACAGGTAAATATTCGGTGATGGTAGAGTTCGAGAGCGTTCGTGTCGTTGGATAGACACGATTGTTACTGCGGACGGTCCTCACCGATTTTTTGACAAGGACCCTGTCTGTCAGACACTCATCCTTGCGTTTGCTTTACAGGAACTAATGACCAGCAACTGGAACACAACACAACGATCACAAAGCAGTCGAGCAGCCCTCGCCAGCAACAAATTAGAACATAGACGCGCGGATTTCAGTGTCGTGACAGATCACGACAAGCAACGAACATATCATGTAAAGAGTGAACATTCATGTTGCCTGTGGTATGCCCAAATACTCACACCATGCAATAGGACAAGGACGCCCTGATATTAGGATGCAAGCACTATCAAAGAGCAGCAAAACTACAGGCGCATTGTTGCGGGAAATGGTACACGTGCCGATTCTGCCATGACGAGGTATCAGACCATAACATTGTCAGGTAACGACGCTGGTTCCTTGCATGGAACGTATGGCGATCACGTTCAATTGACAGAAATTCATTATAGAAATCTGACATCGACCATGATGTGCATGTACTGCTCCACCGTCCAACCCGCCGGCCGGGACTGCGCAAACACTCGGTGCGGAAAACGCGTCGCAAAGTACTACTGCCCCGAATGCAAACTCTGGGACGACGACCCCCGCAAAAACATTTACCACTGTCATGATTGTGGAATATGTCGCATTGGAAAGGGACTCGGACAGGATTACTTTCATTGCAAGCGATGCAACGTGTGTATGGCCATCAGTTTAAAGGGCAATCACAAGTGCATTGAAAGGAACTTGGAGAGTGATTGTCCGATTTGTGGAGAATACATGTTTACGAGTACGACTACAGTTATTTTTATGGTATAGGCTTCTGTCGAGTTTTTTGTCTCGGTTACGGGATGGATGACTAACCACATTTACAGCCCTGCGGACATTGCATACACTACAAATGCCACCAAGAATATATCCAAACCTCCTATCAATGTCCAACCTGTTTCAAATCCCTCGCCAACATGTCCGAATACTTTAAACGCATTGACGCCATGCTCGCCCAACACCAAATGCCCCCTGAATACGCAACAACACGAAGCCATGTCTATTGTAACGATTGTGAGAACAAGAGTTTTGCAAAGTTCCATTTCCTGTATCACAAGTGTGGGAAATGCGGGGGGTATAATACCAAGGTATTGAGAACGTGTCAGGCAGGGGAGGAGGATCTGATTCTGGGGAAACAGGTTGCTGTTGGGGGTGTGGTAGCGGCTGCGGAAGGGGCTGCTGGGGAGGACAGTGGGGGAGGAGGGGTTGAAGCGGGTGGACTCGTTACCTCGCAATTTGATATATCACCACCGTTTTTTAGTGAGGATCAGATGGACGTTGAGCAACGGAGGGGGAGTTTGGCGGTGGAAGGGGGGGATGGCGCTCCCATGGTTGCAGGGAATGGGTACGAGCAGTTTCACTAGAACTATACAAAATCCACAAAAAAAAGACCCCCATGTCATCCGTAATGTATAATCCATTTTTTTTAAACGAACCCAAAACTCTTTCTCCTTTAAACTTTTGAACATCACTTGCTTTACACAACACTGACCAACAAAAACAAGATACTAAACACAAAAAAATCGGGACAACATTCACATTTAACCACCACCACCACCAAAAAAAAGGTATCACTACATGTAACAGCAAAAAAAAAGAGACAGTCCATTCTCTCAAAACCTCCACCACAAGAGCACTATATACAATAACATCCAGAATTGGCTAAAAAGGGGTGTGGCAGGCCAACGCAACAAGATGCGCAAAAGAAAGACGGGGAACGAGGGAAGGTAGGAGGGGGTATGGGGGGGAAGCAGAAAGGAAAATACATACAGAAAATCAAAAAGGCAACAGTTTTCTGGTATGTTTGTGGGTCGTCAGGTTTCAGCACTGGTAGCTAGCGAAGCGGCCAGAGCAGTACTCTGCGAGTCATCCATCAAAGCACCTAAAAAAATCCATCCCAAAATATCAAAAAAACCACTTTTACACACACGCAACACAACAATAGCCACTTACGAAAAAACCGATGCCCCATGGCCTCTCTCGCCGTTAACCGTTCAGCATGATCATACCTCAACAACCTCTCAATCAAATCCAAAGCCGGTTCCATGGCCAACTCATGACACGTCCACGAAACCGTTGTATATTCCTTTAATGCAGCACGTCGATGTCGGGATTCACGTACAATGGGTGCGATTTCGGGGACGAGTGGGATAGAGTATTTGCGGATGTAGGAGCGGAGGTCGGATCCACCGAGTACGTTGACGATGGTGCGGAGTTGGTCTGTGTCATTGTCGCCTCGGAAAAAGACTTCTATGCGAAAGATCTGAGATGTGGTGTTGGGTAAAAAGTGTATGATAACCGTGTATGATGACAGTGTATGATATTGGGGACGTACCATGCCAGCTAGGACGCATCCAACACTCCACATGTCAAAGGAATAGTCGTATTGACGGTATCCGAGGAGGATCTCAGGAGGTTTGTAGTACCGGGATGCAACGCGGAGATTGTATTCCTTGTGGGGAAAGTAAAAGTCTGCTAGACCCCAGTCAATGAGACGGAGCTACAAGTGTTGGTTAATGTGTGTGTGCGTGGACGTAAAAGAAGGTTTTTGTCTTTTTTATATACCTGGCGGGTTGCATGGTCAATCATGATATTGTGGGGCTTGACATCTCGATGCATGATTCCCCTCGAGTGAGCATAATCAAGTGCCTACAAAGTGTCAATGGAATGCAACCACAAAACGCAAGATATGTACATCAACGAAATCCTTACCCGCAAGAGCTGGAACATGTAATGCCGGACATCGTCATACGAAAACGTTGGATACAGGTCCTTCCAGTTGGTATTATTAACGTGTTTGAAAATGAGTGCGGGTTCCTTTGTCTAGGATGATGAGCATTTTCATAAAAGATATCCAACAAAATAGGATCCTCACCTCCCGATCCACAAAACACCCATAAAACTCAATGACATTAGGTCCACCCCTCAAGTTATCCAATACCAGAATCTCGCGTTTGAATTTCTTTGTCCGGAGGGGTTTGAGGTACTTGATGACCACCACTTTACCATCCTTGCGGACGGCTCGGTAGACATTCGAGTACTTTCCTCGTCCGACCAGTTCCCGTCTCATGTATCCCGTACCATCAACCCACCGTACATCCAGTGACTCCCAATCCGAGTACTCGATAGGCAGTTTTTCATTGACGGTTGCGTAAGTTCTTGCGACGGAGGTGCTTACGGGGAGGGTCGGTACCGATGCGGCGCGTTGGGCTGGTTGGGGTGGACGGTGGGTGGTACGCCAGGGTGATGAGGTGTCTTTGGGGGAGGGTGTCTGGGACGTGGAGGGTGTGGAATGGAAGAGATGGGACGCGAGTTTGGATATGAGGTCGGCCAACATGACTGGAATGGCGAAACCGCAAACGAGTGTGTGTGGAAGGTTTGTATATGTGTGTGTAGGATAAAGAGGACGGGGGGGATGGGAGGTGGACAAGAGTGGTGGCAAACAGACCAAACTGAATCGCTCACACAATTGGCAAAACAACTGCGCTAGCGACAAGAAACACCACCTGTCCCAAAAGTTTTAAAGGGCAAAGTGTGCAGGTTGACCACCACCACCACCACCACAGCAAAAAAACAAAAAACGATCGAAAAACAAGACAAAAAAATAATACACAAAGGCTTTCCAAAGGTCCTTGTCGAAAATAACAAACCACCCAGTCTGTTAAAAAGCAACGCCAAATAAAACCCTCCCCCCTCCAAGTGGAAAAGCCTCTTATTTTTGGCCAACCCAACGGACAAACGGCGCGGACGGAGCAGAACCCCCTCGTGACCCTACCCTCCCCCTTTCCCCCAAATTCCACTGTTTGGCTTTTTGCAAGAGTAAAAAAACTGGCCATCCGAGACCTCCGATGGGTTTTGCCAAATACAATAGAAATATTAACATAAACCATAAACAATATGAATCAAATGAAAGGGTTCGGGCACATACCAAAGAACGAAAGTGGACACCTGGTAGTGCCCTTTTGAACAAACAAAACCTCTAACTAATGCCACGAGGCCATCTCCCGTCCTGATAAACGCATTGCCCCCAAAAGATAATACAAACGGAGAAATGCAACGCTCCACCATTGCTAGAAAACAATAGATGTTGAGCAAGTGTGAAAAGGATCCATTGGGCTAGAACCTAAAAAGCATAGAACTTTTTGACAAACAACCGATGAGATGCCCAACAATGACCCATCCTTGCAATATCCTGCACGATGGCGTCCTCTAACAATGGCATAGGAATGCCATGACATAACGACTAGACCTGCGTTCTAAAAAATACAAAAAACCGGAAAGCCATCGTTTAATCCAACTCCAAGTTCAATATATCCACGTGACATGTCAACCAGAATGTACCGTGGGATACAAGTAAACAAGAGCTACTCAGCGGAACCTTTCCAAAGCGGAGGCCCAAAAAAACTATTCTACCACATGGTAGGTATATAACCCATATCCAAAAAACAAACAAAATACTAGATGAATGCAAGGTGCAGTGCTTTCTAGACCAGGATACCAACCGATCATTCCCCCCCACCACACCACTGACGCAACATGACCCATTTCAACCGCGACCCCCATTGCACCATCCAGTAGGTCCATGGTCTCAAAACAATGCCAACTTGGATCCGTCGCAGCACACATCATTGTTAAGCCTGTTTCTAGTTGATGAATGATCAAACGCTCAGCACATACGTAATAACACAAAGCTATTAAGGTCAGGTTCTGAAAAAGGTTTGCTTCATTCATTTTTGCAAAACACATTGTCGGTGGAAATGAGATCCAATTCCCAATTACCTGCGTCGCTTTTAACCCTTTTTTGCACATGTCAAACCCTCTCCAACGAAACTCGAGAACTTTCAAAAGAAATACCGAGAAATGAATCGCTATTTTGTTGACCCTGATGATGCAAAAAGCGTCAACGTCTCAAATGACTTATGCAGATAACATTATCCACAACCCAAATACTCACCCACCCACCCGGCAAAAAATGTCTTTTTCGTTGCTGATATCCCTCAAATGCGGACCATAACCCCAAAACTGGGTACCGATGAAATGTTCATTCATTTATTTGAAAGTATGTGTGCTGGGTTTGGGTGGCATATTTTTTTGGGAAATAACTAGTATGGTCCCTTCTGAGCAGGTATACGCAGGGCTTTCCATTGATGAAATTACAAAACGCTGAACAAGCTTTCCTTGTCTTTTGACTTTTGACATCAACACCATGTCATGACGTGGGGGGCTTTTGTGTGCGTACACCCTCCCAAGAAAGAAAGCGCCTGGTACATTATCCACCGTCTTGTACAGCAATCCAGATCTTGTTCAATTCCATTCATTTATGCCTCTGTTCAAAAAAGGCGTAACCTACCCGATAACCCAGCAACACTGGTGGCAACTCAAAAAAGCAGTTAATAAACATGCAAAGTACTGTGATATCTGGTCAGTACAGCCCAAGAAAAGAAGCACCTAGTTCGTAATCCATCGTCTTTTACAGTAATCCAGATCTTTTATCAATTCCATTCATTCATGTCGTTCAAAAAGGCGTAACCTACCCCATCGCAGGACTAGACAATTGTGTGCGCCGTTCAGTACAGCCCAAGAAAAGAAGCCTAGTACGTTATCCACCGTCTTTTACAGCACTACAAATCTTTAACATTTCATACTCGATCACCAATACCGAAAACCATTAAAACTTGCAACGTTACATTCTAAATAACCGTAAATACAACCAAAAAAGCATCTTTGTTGGAATTGTGTGAAGTCTGCTATAATCCAAACGTGGAATTATTCGCCCATTTGGGCCACAAAATAATACCTTACTTTAAGAGTACATATGCAACCCTTCTTTACACCTCTATCCCCACCCACCCCACCGCACCCACCCAAGCAAAAAAACAAGGACCATTCACGCTATTGCAATAACGTAAACCTCAAAACAGAAACATAAATCATCATGAAAGTACAAAACAAATAATATCTTACATGTCATATCAGTCACATTAGCGTTGCTTATCGGAACACCCTTCTTTACATACTTTCACCGCCCCTCCCCGTCTCCCCACCGCACCCCACCGAACCCACCGAACCCACCAAAGCAAAAAAACAAGCAACCATTAACACTATTGCAATAACATAACCTAAAAACAGAAACCTAAATCATCATGAAAAGTACAAAACAACCAATACTGTTTACGACCAAACGACAAAACCCAAATTCAAAACATTCCTAAAACTTGTTAATAATCTTTCATGGGTATGGGTATTCAAAAACTAGCGGAACACTTTTCTTCTCAACACAACAAGAGAAAAAAAGAGATCTAACGTATAACTGAATCATAGTACCAAAAACCATCAAAAAAACACATTTACCAAAAACAAAAAAACCAACTTTTTTCCATACAAACACGTGACACCTCAGCCCAAACCCAGAAATCTAAAAACTCTACTGCGCAGCTTCTAAACAGAACAATCCCCTTTATTACGAATTTGTATTGATATTTAAACCTTTTCAATCCCCCCAACCCACTTATAATTGCGAATCCACCGTCCGAACACTACTCCCTTCCCCCCCTTTCCGAACCAGCATCACAGAACTCGGATCAAACATTTGAAGAGTCGTTACCCCCTCATTCCTCCGTCGTCCCCCCCGGAAGGCATTCACAACACCAATACTTTTAGGGACAATACGAGCACGCTGCCACAATTCTTCACCAGATCGAGATGAAAAGGTGCGTTGGGGACGAGGTGGGGGGATAGATCCATCGGGTGCTCGAAAGGCATTCACGACACGTAATTGCATTTGTGTACGGCGGATGGCGGTGTTCCAGCGGTCGTTTGTGAGAGAGGGTGTTGAGGGGGGGTTAGAAAAGGATAGATTGGATTTAGTGGGTTCCATGGGAACGAGTTCCATATCGGATTCGTGAGGGGTGCGCCAGTCTGGGAGGAGACGGATGAGGAGGCCGATGGGGAGGGATCCGGCTCCGACGGCAAGGCAGATTCCCCATTGGGCACCGGTGAGACCGTCTGTGTGGAAGACGTCGCCTCCGAATTCGACAATGAGGGCTTGAAGGAGGATTGTCAGGACGATGATGCCGAGAAAGATGCGGTTGTGGATGATGCCTTTGAAAATGTTGATATCTATACAAAAAAAAAAAGAGTACGTATGTTTGGTTTGTAAAAAAAGGTACGAAAACACACGCAATACCTTGACTGATCGACCTCGCATTCACCTCATTAAACACTTGACAAAACACAAACGCATTAAACACAATCGTAGACGTACTCCTCCGCATCCCCGTTTCCTCATCAATATTCCCATCCTGGAACCACGACCGCCCCCCAAAATAAAGCACCAAACACACAACAATCTGGTATATGCCTTGTCCGACAATCATGCGCGCCATGTGGAAATTCACCAGGCTTTCATTCCGACGAGAGGGTTTCCGGTTAAGGAGATCGGGTGTTGGGGGGTCCGTGGCGAGGGCAAGGGCAGCAAGGGTATCCATAATGAGATTCACCCACAAGAGTTGGACGGCTGTGAGTGCCGACGCGGGTTTAAGGGCGTCAATCGTCGTGTAAACAGCCGTGACAATCGTAATGATGACAGCAGAGACGTTGACAGTCAACTGGAATTGCAAAAACTTGCGAACAGAGTCGTAGACACTTCGACCCCATAAAACGGCTTTAACAATCGACGCAAAATTGTCATCGAGAATCACGATATCACTGGCTTCTTTGGCGACTTCGGTCCCAGTGATACCCATACTGAAACCCACATCAGAGCCCTTGAGGGCAGGCGCATCGTTGGTGCCATCTCCCGTCACAGCAACGGTTTCGCCGAGACGTTTCAGGTTACGCACTAGGATTTGCTTATCAAGGGGAGAACTACGGGCTAGGACTTGTAATTTAGGGAGAATCTCATCCATTTGAGCTTCTGTGAGACGTCGAAAGGCGGGGCCCTCCATGACGATACCATTCTCTGTCAGGATTTTACATTCGGCTGCAATCGCACGAGCCGTGGCGACATTGTCACCCGTGACCATGCGGACAGTGATACCGGCCGCCATGCAGGTCCCGACAGCGGAAGGGACTTCAGGACGAACGGGGTCCATGATGCCAAAGATGGCCACAAGGGTTAACCCGTACTCGTCCGTTTGGGGGACGTCGGCTTGGGCGGTGGGCTTGTCGGACGAGAGACGCTCTGTCGATGATACGGGTTTGAAACCGGCGCAAATGGTCCGGAGGGCTTGGTTGGCAAATGTGGTGATGATTTGCTCATACTGCATTCGCTTTCCCTTGTCAAGGGGTTTAATCTTTGGACCAAAAAAAAAAAAAAAAANNTTGGAAAAAAAAAAAAAAAAAAAAAAAAGTCAGCAAATGCGCCTCACCAAAATTGCGGTACATCAACATACCGTTCCATCCTCGGCAAGGTAACTATCACACCCCTTTAAAACAATCTCAGAAGCCCCCTTGACACACAATATGGCCCGTTTGTCTTCAACCACCGCAGGCGCATTCCTCATCCCCAACCGCTCCTCAAACGCCGCATCATGCTCAACCAACATGATCGTCGACATTCTCTTGCGCTCTGAACTAAACGGCTGGATATCGACCACCGTCGTGCGTTCCCGGTCGGCTTTATAGGGATACCCAAGTCCAAGCGTCAAATTGAGAATAGCAATCTCGGTCTTGTTACCGTTGAATTCGACATTTCCTTCCCTATTGACGCTTTCGCTGGCGGTCGAGTTGACATTGACGCTCCGAGAGACGAGTTGGAGGATCTGTTTCTTGTGGTCAGTGGTAAAGTGGGATTTCAGTGCGTCGGGAATGTCGGAACGAGCGAATTGGGTGTCGGTGATGACGCCCGCGGTAACAGTCATTTTGTTGAGAGTCAGGGTACCAGTCTTGTCAGAGCAGATGGTGGTGGCGTTTCCTTTATAAAAAAAATGCGAGTTGAAAAATGTCAAGCGACTTTTACAAAGGAATTTGCCCAATAAAAGAATCACATACCCATGGTCTCGCAGGCTGACAAGTGACGGACCAAATTCTTGTCCGCCAGCATGCGAATCGTGGCATGCGCCAACGCCAAGGTCACCGCCAACGGTAACCCTTCGGGCACCGCCACCACCACCAAGGTAATAGCCGTAATGAAAATCGCAATGACATCGTTGGCAATCTCTGAACCAGCGAGTTTGGCACCCCCTTTGGCAAAGTACGCCACAATGAGAATCACGACCATGATGGTCGCGGCCCCAACCCCAAATTTCGCGATATCATCGGCCAATTTGCCCAATTTCTCTTGAAGGGGCGTTTCTTCGGGTTCGACTTCGAGAGCCAGCATGGAGCGACCATTGAGGGAATTGACACCCGTTGCGACCACGAGCATGCGGCCCATGCCATTCACAATTTTCGTTCCCGACAACAAGAACGGATCATCTTTAATATCCTTGTGAATATTGATGGGTTCACCCGTCAGAGAGCTTTCATCAGTATCGACATTGAATCCTTGGACGAGGACACCGTCTGCGGGGAGGACATCGCCTGTTTCAATGAGACAAATGTCACCGACGACGAGGGTGTGTGTGGGGATTTCGATGGTTCGGCCGTCGCGAATGACTTTGACGCCCGAGAGAGATTTGCTAAAGTCGTTGAGTTTGCGGAATTGGGCTTGCTTACGGTAGTCGTTGACGGATGCCACGAGAACGACAATGAGGACTGTAGGGAAATGACAAGTGGGGATGAGCGATTGAATGGAGGGCCCGACTCTGTCCCACCAAATGTGCCATGCACCAACACGATGCCACCCAGAGTCATCCCACCATCC
>QEAR01000036.1:0-47217 GCA_006535965.1 Spizellomyces sp. 'palustris' | reverse complement strand
GCAACCCAGAGTCATCCCACCAACCCGATGCGATCCATGCACGATGTGATGCATGCGCGACGCGATGCATAAACGTCGCGATCCATGCCCTCACAGTCCGCAGTCCCCTCTCACAGCGAAAATCTTCTCTTCTTATACATACCAGCGACAATGATGGCAGCGCCATCGACAATGGCAAGCTTGTCATCTTCCTTTGTCAATTTATAAATACCGACGGCGATTTCTACAGCAGCGGCAATGCAAAGCACAATGAGGGTCTTGTCCTTGAGGGCATCGAGCATAAACGCCAAGAGGGACTTGCTGACGGGTTCAGGGAGTTTGTTGGAACCAAAGGCCTCACGACGGAGATTCCCATCCAATGGATCGGCAACGTGTTCGACAGAGGCACCCTTGTGTGAAAAGACACTACTTGCTCGCTTGTTGAGACGGTGGACAATGCTGCCTGTTTCCGCAGCATTATCATCTGGGGCCAGAGTTTGTCGTTTTGTTTGTAGCCCCGTGTGCATGTCTACCTTTAGTTTTTGGATCATGCCGTCCCTCCCACCGAGCTCTGCATATTTTTCCGGATTCTTTGGATCCAAAAAGTCGTAAATGTCGTCTGGCGTAATGCCAAACGTGTCGTGTTGTTGTTGTTGTTGTTGAGACGACTGTACATGATGATGATGATGATTACTAGTAGGATGGGATAGATCAGAGGAATGTGATTTTGATTCTTGCTGTGAGGGAGGCGTGAGAGGGCAAGTGGATCCCAAGTCTACAGAGACGTGCTCGCTAGAGTCATGGATATCCTCTGGCATCCTAAGGTTTGTCTGAAACAAAAGACGATACTGAGACTGAGCAAAAAAGAGAATAACAAGCGAGAGAATCCAGATGATACAAACCATTGTCCAAATGATATCCAGTCAGTGTGTAAAAGTGAATTGTAAAAATGTGGGTTGGAATAAAAAGGGCGACAATATATAAGCCTATAAGCCCAAACGGACGAGGCTGTGTGATAACGTAATCATGCAACTTTATTCAGGTGTATGAGGGGCATAGTCACGCAATGAAAGAATAAAGTTACAAGGTAAAAATGTTAATAAAAATGATCATGTGATGTCATGAGAGTGGAGTGTGGGTAAATGTGGATTCATATGAGGAGGGAGAGCGTTGAATGAGTGAGAGAGAGAGAGAGACAGAGGCAGTGAGAGAAATAAAGAGAGTGAGAGAGAGAGAGAGAGAGAGAGAAATGAGAATAAGAGAGATTAAGAGAGAGAATAAGAGACTGAACGAGTCCAAGAGTGAATCTAAGAGAGAGAGAGAGAGAAAGAGTGAGCGTTGAATGAGAGAGAGCAACGAGTGAGACCGTCTGAGGAAGTGTGAAAGAGAGAGAGAGCGAGAGAAAAAGTCACTCTTGACACACGCAACACACATACAACTCGCATACACAGCACACACATTCACACACTCACAGAGAGAGAGAGAGGGAAGAGAGTGAAATTCCATTAATAACCAAGAGAGTGAAATTCCCCCATAGTACGTTTAACGAGTGATTAAGAGAGAGAGAGAGAGAAATGCCACTGGGAGAGTTTTCTTTTTATTCTCTCTCTTAATCACAATTCACTTTTGGCACTCACTCATTCACTTGAGCATTCTCACTCTCACTCACTCAAAGAATTACCGTCTATATATTCATATTCTCTCTTGTATTCACACTCGTACATTTCACATGATTATATCCACGTGATTAGTGTTGCCATGACATTTCATTACACACATGTCTCTCTTACACGCATTTGCATTATTTTCCCATCTCTCTCTCTCTCTCGCACTTTCTCTCACGCTTGAAAGCACTCAAGTATGCCACCTCCGAAATTCCGTGGTGCAAACTTTATGGTTCCCAAACGACCAAAGATTGCTGTCAAGGACCGCATTCAGGACGGGTCATGGAAGATTCATGTTGGTGACAAGGTATTTTCACAAGAACATTATTGGTATTACTCGAGATGCTTACACAAGGGATTAGGTCCAGATTGTGGGAGGGAGCAAAGATGTCGGCAAACAGGGCAAGGTCGTTTCGCTCGTCAAGGAAATGAATGCAGTCATTGTCGAGGGTTGCAAAATGGTATATGGGCTTGTGTACACAACGCTTGGACTGTTCTCGGTCTCACACAAAAATGTACTATTGCAGGCATTCAAACACGTGAAACCCAACCCAGAACATCCTTCCGGAGGTCGTATCCGCAAAGAACTCCCCGTCTCTTATACACACGTTCAATTGATTGATCCTGCCACAAAGTACGTGTTTTCCCTTTGTTGGGTTGGGACGAGTACCCTTGTTGACTCTTGTTTGCTAGTCAACCCACCAAAGTCCGCCTCACGACCGTCTTTAACCCCACCAAACGACGTAAAGAAGTCTCTCGCGTGTCAATGGCAACGCAGTCTCTGATACCTATACCAGAGGAAAAGGATGAATTCAAAGACAGGGCTGGTGCGTTACCCTCGTTGAATTTTTCCCATACCTTTTGGCTCATTTTGCGTCCTTTTTAGAGGGACCCCTCGACACATCTGCAGACGCGGTTGCAAAAGAAACATTTACAATCAACATTCAACAGTGTCCGTTTCCGTCTGCGTTTATGAATGAGTTGGAGAGGATGAGACGAAAGAATCGGGAGAGTCATGCTTGTTGATGGGCGTCCCACACACACACACGCATGGTGATTTGGTTTGATTCTGTATGCGCGATAATGGCCAGGGGAGATTCTGTGCGTGCTCATAATGGCAAGGGAGAGGAATGTGGAGTTTAACTGTAAAACTGTAAATGTATTTTTTTTTTAATTATATCGCATGGGGACGGCAAATGGGAATGGGAACATGGTCAACCATCTCGCACATTATCCTACTTTCGGCGAGGAAAACACCACCTCATGAGATGGCCACTTTTGCCTACATTTACCATAATGGAACACACTCAATAGCCCTAGAGATTCATCTCTTTGGTCTGGTAGAAGTGGTAGAACATCCTCCACCAAAAAGACAATGTAAAATTCAAAATATATTTGCAATGGACAAGGTGTAATGCGGTGGAGCAATTGCAATGAACAGTGAGTAATGCAATGGACATTGCCATATGTCACTGCAATGAATGTTGCGCAGATATGCGTAAACAAGACAATATTCCACCCATCATGTGCAGCGTACTCTAGCGACACTCCTCCACACACATCCCAAAACACTAGCACACACTGAACACGCATATATTACGATAACCAATATGGGATATCAAAGATCACCTCAAGGCTGATGAACTGTAACCTCCACAGCGGGGTTATTCCCCATGTTTGAGCACCCGAACCCATTCCCTGTAATTAAACTGTCCGTTTGCGCCAACGGGGGCACCCTTGAACATGATATCCACCTAAAGGTAACAAAAAAAAAATCAAACACGACACAAAAAACACACCACACACAAGCTCTCTTAAACATACCTCCTCATCCGTAAACCGATCCCCCATACTCGTCATATAATCCCTCAACACCTCCGCATTAATCACCCCAGACTTGTTATCATCAAAACACTCAAACGCGGCCAGTATTTCATGTTCAGGATCTGTACCGCTCATTTTTTCGCCCATGAGGGTTAAAAACATTGTAAAGTTGATGGAACCGGGTGCTTCAGAGATCATGTCGTCAATTGATGATTCAGTCGGTTGTTGGCCTTTATAAAACTGTGTGAGCATCACCTTGTGGAGGTTGGTTTAACGACTATAGAGGACGCTTTTACCTAGAGAAGCCAACATGTCTTTTAAATCCTCTTTATCAATAAACCCATCCGAATCATGGTCAATCATTGAAAAAGCTTCCTTGAACTCTGCAATCTGCTTTTGGTCAAACATGGCAAAGACGTTTGAGTTTTGGCGGACGGCGCGCTTCTTTTTCTTTTGGGCTCTTGCGGACTGTTGGATATGGAGGTTGGCCATTAGTGGTCCCTTCCTTGTCATGGATATGTGCATGTACGCTCTTACCATGATGATTGTTACTGTAAAGGAGAAAACGACAAACGACTGAAAACAGAAAACGCTAGTCGGACCTTTCGCAACCCACGCGCCTCACGTAATCCCCTTTCCAATCCTTCTAGAACCCCCATGACACGCAACACACATTTTTATCACGCACGGCGTCATTTGTCATGACCATCACCCATCATCATCAAAATGTCCTCAACAACCCTCCGCCCCCGCCGTATCCTCCTCGGCACAACCGGCAGCGTCGCAAGCATCAAAGTCCCAAAAGTCCTAACCAAACTCCGCGAAATCTACAAGGTACAAGGTGAGCTCCCCCCCTCATAATCTCCTAACAAAAGCATACCAATGAATACCTTACATTAATACACTCAGGAGGAAATTGAAATAAAAATCATATCAACGGCACATGCTTTGCATTTTTTCAAAGTCTCGGATGTGAAGCCTGTGGAGGTTTTAACGGATGTAGATGAATGGAAGGTAAAACCCCCTCTTCCAAACCATTCACGTTTTCGATATTTATATATTTGAAAGGCGTGGAAGAGACTATCCGACCCAGTCTTACATATTGAAGTATGTCTTGATATGTTGTAATTGATTGGTGTATTGATTGGTGTATTGATTGGATTTCTAGTTACGGAATTGGGCGGATGCGATGGTGATTGCACCCCTCGATGCAAACACATTGGCAAAAATCGCGAATGGAATGTGTGATAACCTTTTGGTAGGCACCCCCCGTCCCATCCCCACACACACAGTCACTCACCCCAAAAACTTAGACCTGCACCCTCCGCGCCTGGGACACAACAAAACCCGTCCTCCTCTGCCCAGCCATGAACACCCACATGTGGGACCACCCCTTCACAACCCTCCACCTGACAACCTGCACAACCCTCCTAAAACACACCATCATATACCCGGTTTCCAAGACGCTTGCGTGTGGGGATACGGGTGTAGGTGCCATGGCTGAACCGGAAACGATTGCAAAAGTTGTGCATGAGGTTGTTGAGAGTGTTTATCCTGGGAGGGATGTGAGGGAGCCGTGTTTAAAGGCTTTTGAGTGAAATATGAGATTAGGTTTTGTATAAATATATTCAGTTTGCAAATGTTGCTTTATTTGTTGTTTTGTAAATGAAAAATTCGGGAGACAAGAGGAATATGGTCTTGTGGCAAGCAGAGGAGGAAAAGTGTTGGGTACGTCAAGATTCAAAACATCAAATGAGGGAGAGTTGGTCTGTTTATTCTCTTGGTTAAAAGCAAAACGAGGTAGCTCACACAAGTACGGTATAAACAAAAACCCCCATCACTCATAACCCTCCCAAAAAAAAATCCTAAAAAAACACACAACAAACTACCTCCTCAACCGAACAAAAAACGCATTCTTACATTCCTTACTTTCGGATGGTAAATACTTGTCATAAAACCCCACAATAAATTCCTCTGGTTTAAATCCCAGATGTTGATACAGTACCTTTAAAAACAATTAATCAGTATATATAATCATGATATGTTGGTGTTGGTGAAAACGTACCATGGCCTTATTATTCGCAGAAACATGGAGTGTCACATCTCGTGTCCCGGCAACCTACACAAAAAAAGAAAATCATAAAAAAAACAAAACACAAAAACAAAACTCGTTAGACATACTTGAATTAAATGAAATAACATGAACCTAAATAATCATACCGTCAAAACAAAACCACGCAATAGGAAAAAACACCAAGGTTGGTGACTCACCTCCCAATCCCCGCAGAACCCCACCCAGGTCGAACAGCAATATACGAAATATACCCTTCAGGCGTCATGAACGCACATCCAACGACAACACGCTTATAAAGCGCAACGATTGAAAAATCGGGGTATAGTAAATTTTCCGAGACTACCAAAAAAAAAAATCAACTAGGGTCCAACATGTCCCCCACCAAAAAGAAAAACACCAACCAATTTACAAAAACATACCATCAATATCCGGCCAAAACATCCGACACAACACCCCATTCACCTGCTCCAACATCCCACTCGTCAAATACACATAATCAATCGACGCTTTTTCCCCACTCCACATTTCTAGTACCCGCTTCCACGGCGGATTCGATACCATATCCCGCCAAATAAAGGGGGCTAGTACGTGCCCCGTGTAGGGACTCGTGCATGGGTATCGAGACACGAGGGTAGTGGATTTAAACGCATCCCCAAAAAGTCGAGACGCAAATGAATGTATATAGGGTGTAAAATGCACACTTGTAACCGCCTAAAAAAACATCAATAAACGTTTCAACCAAAAAAAAACTCCAAATACCCACCTTGAACCTCTCAACAGCCTTCCGAACTTCCATTCCCCTCACATTCACCACCTCCCATTTAGGACACTTGCTAAACCCTCCCACACGCAACCCCCTCGACACAACACCATCTAAATCAAACAATGGGAGCCCGAGGGATCGTTTTAGGCGTCGGAGACAGAGTTTACGGTGTAATCGGCGGAGAGGGGGTGTATTGGGTGTTAGGCGGTTTAAAAGGTGGTATTCTTCGGATGGGGTTAGGAGGTGGGGGGGTGGGGGGTGTCGTGTAGGCTAGCAAACACCCAAAAAAAACGAGTGAATATCAACATTAAATCTTTAAAAAAACAACGAACCTTTTGTGGTTGTTCTAATTTCAAGTCACGATCATCATCATCACCATCATCATCATCATCTTCTTCTTCTAATTTGACTCGTTCATCTTTATCATGTTCACTTTCTTCCCCCTTCTCATCATCACAATTCAACTCAACATCCGACAACTCGGACCCACTCTCAAACAAATCTTGTACGCGTCGGTGCATTGGTGTGGATATGGCGGATGGGATGGGTGATGGGGGACAGCTTTTACGTTGTGGGAGGGTGGAGGGTGGAGTGTGGGTTGGGTGTGCGGGAATCTGGAATATACATTATTTAAAGTTAGTTTTGGGTAGTGTGTTATACCCCTCGCAAATGGGTTAGGGTTACTGTACCTCTGGTTTAGGAGACCCCTGCGTTTTTCGAGTAACCTACCCAAAAAAAAAACCATTCAATAAAAACCCAATATATACTTTATAAACACACCAACAAAACCATACATCTTTTTCTTTTTTCTTTTTTTGTACTGGTTCCAGTTTGATTGGGACGACGTCGGCTGGGGGTGTCTTGCGTTTTCGTGTTGGCTGGATATACGAGATATTTTAGAATGTATTATATGTGATGAGATATTTCGCGGGTATTTACTTTTCGTATCACGGCTTTCACGGGTGTCCCCTTTGAGACCATTGGAGGGGGCGGTTCGTTCACTTGGAGTGTCCAAAACCCTAGACCCAATCAACACTTGTAAAAAACAACAACACACTACCAAAAAAATGGAAAATGTAACATACCTGGTTGTCCATATGTTTCTGTTCCAGATTTAAACACTTTACCCTGTGCAGTCGATAACACACTCGCAACAGTATTATGCCACGTCGGAGACTCTACATCCAAAAAAAAAAACAAAAAAAAAAACACCATCATTCAACTAAATCCCTCCAATCTGGATCCACAAAACATGACATACTCGGTTTGCCAGGCTTGAAATACTCCCAATAAACCTCCACAAAACTACATATATCCTCCTTCCACCGCACATATTCTTTCTCGGGTGTCCGTTTGAGGAGATTGTAGATGGTCAGATGCGTAATCACCTGCCTACGCAAAAAAACATTCAATACAATTGTTGCATTGACAAGGGCCCGTTTGGGAACGTTACCAACTCATGTTGGACCGAGTGTACCGTTGCGTACCACCATTACACACTGAACATGTAAACGTATAGAAAACGTCACCGGCAAGAAGAGGCTTTGGGAGGCATTTAACGCAATCTACCAACCAACATTAAAACCACTTTCACACATTTCACAACAAACACACATACTTGAATGAAATAATTGTTGACAGGAAGAACATGCCAACATTGCCTCATCCCTACTCCAAATACAAAAACAAAAATCAAACAACCACCTTCAATAAATAAAACCCAATAATACTCACACCCCCTTATTCTTCCCACAATAACAATATATCCCCTCTTTATTCGCCGAATGGTCGTCGAGCCATGTAAGCGCTTGCAGCTACAGTAAAATCAGCTTCAGGGTTTACATGTATTGGTCGGGTATGAGGACGACATTCGTACCTCGTAGGGTAGGCATGTGAGTGTCGGTGTATCGGTTTTAGATTTTGGCATGTGATGTAGAGGTCAATGGGTTGTGATCTCTTGTAACGGTCGGTGTTGTTGGGTGCGGGCTCCGCAGTCACGGCGCCATAAGCTTACGTGGGCTTACGATATCCGATTGGATTTTGGCCGACTTGACGGAAACAGAAAGGAAAAGGAGATCTGATCCTACGGTTCTTTGACAAGGGTAACCTAAAATTTGCCACTGCAACGTCCGTCCGTTTTCTCGCCGGAAGGCTTTGAAAAGCTCTAAAAAGGATGGGACCGGTATTATGATAAACGTTTGTTGCGGTCGCAGCAAGTAAGCCCCGAATTTCCACACATTGTGTTCTATTATCTTGGCTGTGAGTGACGAGGAATGAATTGCAGAGCTGGTACCCGACTAGGAAACAAAGTAATAGGTTCACAAAATCTAACGAGGTCCACTAATATCAATGCTTTCTCGTACGAATTTTACTTTCTACTATCATTTCTTCACATGCTCCTTCGACCAGCCTGTTGGTCTTCAAACCCGATCGCCTGCTTGATCTTATCGCGAAGGGCCCTCAGATCAAAGGTACACAGATCATGTTCTAAATCTAAGCCCTGCGGTGCAGGAACACCTTTGAATAAGATATGGAACGGGATTGAAGGAGGGAGAACCTTCTCCAAGTCGATCTTGTCTCCAAAGGGGTGTACAGATATTTGTTTTGCCTCACGTCGCCCCTGTACAATTTCCGACATCCAGATCTCCATTGACATTCGTCGACCGAGAGTGTTGCTTGCGATGCGTTGTATATCGATGAGAATGACACAGGGTACATCAATATGGCTTGTCAGCCACCTCCTGGCATCCCTTGTAACTCGTTAATCGCTTCTGACCAACCCACTTCAATCAGCACCGTAGGATACATGCGCCCAAGAGGAACGAAGCCGGCGTCTGGCTGTTTATACACTTGTGAGTCAATTTTCAAGGTAGTGGTACCAATGTTATCGCATAGACTGTCAAAGTCATAGGTCCCAACTTTGTGACTTAAAAGAAACTGCCATTTGATTAAAAGTGGCAGTGGCAGCCCGCTCGTGCGGGAAAGATGGTACTCGACGTATGCGAACGGTGCCGTGGTCGTAATCCAACATACATTCATTAAAGTCGCTTCGAGCAAGCTCCAGAAATTCATCCTCCGGCACATCTTCTCCCACTTTAATAAATTGTTTTGATAAGACGTCACTCTTCAGCATATTCGCCACCAGTTGGCGCAACGGGATGTCTATAGATGTGATCATGGTGGTAGAGACTATCTCGATGTAGGATTGACACAATTTCGGAGAGTGCTTTGCACTTGTAGATGGGCTCGACGCAACTGACCTGGGTCTTTTTTCGGTCTCTTCCCTTCAAGGGGAAACAATTCTTGTTGCGCCTGGGGCGATTTGGAGCTGAGTTTCATGCTTACGTAGTCATCGTCATGTGAGGATCGTATATCTTTGGTCGACTTTCAATGAAAAACAATGCAAGATCCACCTACATACGGAATCGACGACGACAGCCCGACAAACTACAGCCCAAACCAAAAGAAATTGAGTCAACCAACATGTGTAAATCTCATCTTGTGCACCAGCCCAATGGCAAAAAAAAAGAGGAAATGCCAAGTCAACAAACCCCAACACGCCCAAACAGGAGCATTCCGCTTATGCAACCAGGCTGGCCACATGACCCAGCCCATGCCAGCCCTTCTGTCTCTTCTTCTGTCTGTCGCTTGGAAGACCAGCCCATGCTATTTCATTTTTTATTTAGGGGCCTCATTCAATTCCATTCCGCTCCTCTGTGAAGAGATTGGCAGGAGCAACCATGCCGCCCTCTACAGTGGTCTGTGAGCGCCAAGCGCCAGAAAAGGCACGCTACATTCGTGAGTGAACACTTTAGATCTCTCTTGACACCAGTGTTGTCAATGTACTGACAATCATGTTCCGCAGCATCCTCACTCCCGAATTCCTCCGCATCTCGCTCTATAAACGTTCGTATCACTCACGAAACGACATATCCTGACGATGAAGAGGAAGACGACGTCCCTATAGGGCTCTTGCCGACAAGTTCAAACAATGCCAACCTGTCACACGAGGACTCTGACGACGAGGTGTCCTTGGCTGTCGCTGCGCGCCTGAGGGAAGCGATACCAGAGTATATGCGGCTGGAGGAGCAGGAAAGGGAGTTGGCGGAATCGGAGGTGCTGGTCAAGCATGCTGAAAAGAGGATGGAGCATTTGTTCGCTGAAATACGTGGTGCGAGTAATGAAGCTGACTACTTGAGCGACAAGGCGTAAGTCTTTGACACTATTGGTAAAAATGTGGCTCCCACATGTCAACCCACTTTTTGTGCAGGCGACAAGAACGTCAATTCCTCGCCTCCGCTCTCCTCGCCCCAAAACAACGCCGACAAGCCCTAGAAACCCTCCGCCAAGAAGAAGAAAAAGCCCGTCAAAAAGTCCAACACCTCCAACGCCACCTCGATACAGTTAAATCCCAACTCTCATCCCACACGCTCAACTATCGACGCCTCCTCCATGTCCGTGAACGACTCGAAGCACTCTACGAGCGCGTCTTTCGGGATGCTGCTGCTGATTTCCCCAACGAGCATCGGTTAAAGCAAGGCATTTGGGCGTTGAATGCTCGGTTGACCGCTTTAAGGGAACGAAGGGAAGAGGGTGCGAATGTGAGGAGGGAAATGGGGATCTTGGAAGTCAGTCTCAAGGACGTCAAGGCAAGATTACTTAAAGAGCGACGAAGAGTGCTTCGATGGGCGGTCGTAAGAGGGTTGAGAGAAGGTTCTGGGAGTGTGGACGATTTGCCACCGCCTTATACGCCCTCAGCCGACGCGTTCGTACTCTCTACGTCACCCCCCTACGCACCGACCACGCCCATGTGGGATGCATCCTGGCCCGGAGACACTGACCACGACCACAGTTCATCCCTCATCTCCCCATCAGAACTCCACCTTTGCGATGCAACGAGAAGAAGAAGTACAGGTTCCGTCCTTGTAACCACTCCACGACGACAAGACCCTCCAAACGACCTAGACGAGACACTCTCCACTGTTTCCTCAGACGAAGACCGACCGCTTGGGTTCAACCGACACTACTCTACCCGTCTCCATGACCGTCGTCGATCTGCATCCACCCCGCCTCCGCCCCAAAGAACACGACGAAGGCCCATACCCCTTGTGTCGCTTATTCCGGGTGGGATTCCGGTACCAGTTGGGCAAGAACGGCAAGAACCCCGTGACGGTGGAAGAAGGCGATAAGGGTACTCCCTGGTGGAGTGTTGTAATTTAGAACAAGTTTATAGTGATCCCCCCATGTATTTTGACTTTTTTTTGTTTGTATGTATGTGATAGCAATATTGGATATTGAAGATATTAGGAAACAATGGTTTTGTTATGTTGTTGATATTCGTCTGTATGGTGGATAGATGGGTTTTTGCGATAGGCCTTTCCGAGGTTCAGCTGTTGGGTAAGCCATCCCGACGCGGGTTATGAAAGTACGACGATCGCGTCAAAAAATCAAAAAGATGTGACGACCGAGCTCTTTGGAGCCATTTTAAAACAAGAAGCGGGCGCACCCATCTCATCGTTTGGTCCCAACAATGTCCGGCCTCCTAGAACAAGCAGAGTCCCTCATCGCCACCCGCACAACGTACCTCCCAACAGCCCTTCGAATCTTGTCCATCGGCGTCCTCGAAACAACCTACGCAGCCCTTGAAGGTCTCTTTTCCTCTCGAAAGACTGCCCAACGTATCGACGAGCTCACCACTGCCAACCCAGGCCAAGGTCGTGGGGTCATTGTAACAGGTGGGAACGCGGGTATTGGGTACGAGACGGCCAAAGCTTTGGCTGGGAGTGGATGGAAGGTGGTCATTGGGTGTCGGTCAAGTGACAAGGGGCAAAAAGCCGTACAAGAAATTCAACAAGCGACAGGCAACGAGCATGTCGTATTCTTGTCGTTGGACTTAGGCGACTTGGCGAGTGTTCGAGAATTTGCAAGCCGGGTGGTTAACCTTGAGTGGGGCTTCAGTTTATTGATAAGTAGGTTACCTTATCGTCATTTTTCAAAATTCACCCTTGTGAAACTTATGGGTTTTTTCAAGACAATGCGGGTATCATGGATATTCCGTATACCCTCGACAATAAGCACATTGAAGGTCATTTTTCAACCAACCATCTGGGCCACTTTCTCCTCACCCATCTCCTCCTCCCTACACTCAAACAAAACGCACCCTCCAGAATCGTCAACCTAACATCTTGCGCCCACTACGCAACCAACAGCATCTCTTACAGTACTGTCACGTCAAACCCATCCTCGAAGCAATCCCCCTTGGGATACTACTCCCACTCCAAATTCGCCAACATCCTCTTTACAAAATCGCTCGCGCACCATTTAAAATCAACTGGTATTGTCTCCTACGCTGTCCATCCAGGCATCATCCCAACAGATCTGTACGCCCAAAACAAGCTCAATCATTCGGTAATGGGTTTGTGGAAGTATCTTCTCCCCACGCCCTTTGATGGATGTTACACGGTTTTGGTTGCCGCTTTGGATACAAAGTTGGAGGGGGATGATACGAGTGGTGCGTATTTGGCTCAAGGTCGGTTGTGGAAGGAGGCGAGTGGTGCTAATAATGAAGAAGAGGCGAAAAGGTTGTGGAATTGGAGCGTGGATGTTTGTGGGATCAAATGCTAGTATCTAGCATTTCCTTCTTGCAAGACCATATTTTAATGCACGTTAAGGGCCGTATCGTACGTAGATCATAGGTTTGGGTTAATGCTAATTTCTCATAGTTGATCTGATACTACTGTTTTTGTAATCTTATAAATGCACTAATATATCAACTATCATTGGACACTGATCAATATTATCATGGGGTGTAATCCTCACGCGAAGCTCGTTGTCTCTTCATTGAATGCTACCATTGATCAAATCTTTGGTGAGTTTTTGCGGTAGCGGGAGAAAGTGCCGTATTTCCTGCCGTTCGCCATTCGTATGGAAAGTAGTACACTGCCCACTACCATTGTGTATCTCTGGAATTGCCTCGTCTCTCCCTCGCTCTCACGATATCCATCTCTCAAAAGTCCACCTGTGACCCTTCGCCTTGGCTCCT
The DNA here is from genome assembly GCA_006535965.1 of Spizellomyces sp. 'palustris'. Taxonomy (NCBI): domain Eukaryota; kingdom Fungi; phylum Chytridiomycota; class Chytridiomycetes; order Spizellomycetales; family Spizellomycetaceae; genus Spizellomyces; species Spizellomyces sp. 'palustris'. The sequence goes on along the minus strand of QEAR01000036.1, from coordinate 33,871 downwards.
TCCATCAAGAAACGTAAAATCTAAAGCCATTATATGGATTTACCTCTGTAGTTTTCTTTCATCGAGTGAGACCTTGCTCTCAGAATTCAAATAACATCGGCCTTCAATCCCACTATCGCCTTTCGTTTCTGGCCGCGGATCGATGTATGTTCATATGTTGTACGTACATCGTCTTGCATCGTAGGGTCAGACTATCTTGTGACCAGTACAGGCATTTTTACGGACTGTGTGCTCTTCAATCCCATGAGTCAAGCAAAGCTGTTTTGTTTTGCATAACATATCGAACTGTTTCGTCCTCTGATAGTTGATGGGTGCCTTGAAACGTTTTCCTGCGTGCCCAGACCCATTCTAGCACGGAATTAGATGCCGTTATCTCATCAAAACCCATTGCTTCAACTCATAAAAGTTCTGGAAAGCTTCAGCGTTTTCCTAACCCCAAAGGCAACTGAAGGCCGATCAGCTTACATAACATCACGTGCACTTTGAATCCGACACGCTGGTACATTTTTTATTTTTGTCGAGATCCAGCACACAAGCCTTTGCGAGCACATTTTGAGGTCCCCAAGCATTCCCGCTCGTTTGCCAAAATGAAGCGAGCACGGACACCCCAAAAGTCCCAACCCGAACCAGTTGATCCCTCTACAGACGATGAAGAATACACCCTCGCCGAAATTGTAGATGACGACAGCGCTTCGGACGGAGACACGGTTTTTTTCTCTGCTGAGAGTGACACGGAGGAGGTAGATGGAATCAACAGTACCAGTGAAGAAGAGCCTGCTGAAGATGAAGGCGAAGGAGATGAAGACGAAGGGGACGAAGACGAGGGGGATGAAATCCCAGAAGGAGATGAAGATGAGTTTTCGTCTGATCAGAGTCCTGAGGAGGAGAATGAGTTTGCTAGTTCTGGCGATGACGACGACGAGGAGGAAGACGATGGTACCGTAAGGGTATTAAGGAAGAAACCCTTGCCCGAAATTGATCCAGTCTACGATGAGGATACATCGGATGAGGTTGGTTGAGAATGCCTCTGACACAATGAGATCACTTGAACCCGTAAGCCTAACCTTTACCCGCTTCACACTAGGAAACGACCAATACCGTCGGAAACGTGCCAAAAGAGTGGTATGATGAATTCCCTCACAGTGGATACACAGTGGATGGAAAGAAGATTTTGAAGCCTGTGAAAGGAGATCAGTTGGACGCCTTCTTGTCTGTGATGGATGATCCTAATACATGGTAAATGATTATCGTTTACGGTGCCTCTTGATTATCTTGTTGCTAACATATGAAATTGAACAGGCGCTCTGTATACGACAACCTCGAGGACCGGAACATTGTATTAACAAAGGAGGAATTGGAGATGATCAAACGAATCCAAAAAGGAGATTTCCCGGATGCTACCTCCAATCCCTACGAGCCTACTGTAGAGTGGTTCTCTAGCAAGACACAAATAACACCCCTCTCGGCGGCCCCGGAACCCAAACGTCGGTTCATCCCGTCAAAGTGGGAAGCTCAGCGCATTATGCACATTGTACGTGCAATCCGACAGGGGCGCATCGTTCCAGGGAAAAAGGCCGACAAGAAGAAACTACAGTCCCAGTTTTATTCTATTTGGGACGATGCCACAGAGCCCACCGATCGAATAATGCACATCCCGCCTCCCAAGGCATCCCTCCCGGAACATGAGGAGTCGTACAACCCGCCAGAAGAGTACCTACCCACTGAACGTGAAATAGAAGAATGGGAGAAAATGGATTCACAAGACCGGCCGAGGAACTATGTTCCAAAGAAGTACAATAATCTTCGCAGTGTTCCTGGGTACAACCGTTTCATCCAAGAACGGTTCGATAGATGCTTGGATTTGTACCTCTGTCCCCGTATTATCAAAAAGAAACTGAACATTGACCCGGAATCGCTTATTCCCAAACTTCCAAACCCCCGCGACCTCCAACCCTTCCCAGCCACTCTTGCCATTACCTACAAGGGCCATACCGCGCGCATCCGAAGCATATCCATCGATCCAACGGGACAATACCTCGTCTCCGGCTCTGACGACAAGACAGTGAGATTATGGGAGATTGTTTCTGGCCGGTGTCTCAAGACCTGGACCTTTGATGAACCCATCACATTTATAACGTGGAACCCGAACAAGGCCCTCTCCCTGATCGCTCTGGCCTCTAATACCTGCGTGTACATTATAACCCCCAAAACAGCCTCCCCCGAAATCCAATCAGCAACCGATGCCTTGATTTCGCACATGTGGGCCAACCAATCCAAGCATACAAACGCGGAATGGACCAAGCCAACCGACAAACACGCTGCACAGGGACGTCTAGTTACGATTCGGTGTGAGAAGAATGTCACGTTTGTTACGTGGCACAGAAAGGGAGACTATCTTGCCACTGTCTCCCCGGATGGGGCGAGCAAATCGATTTTGATACATCAATTATCGAAAGGGTTGAGTCAGAATCCGTTTAGGAAGGCGAAAGGGTTGGTTCAGCGAGTATCGTTCCATCCAACGAAACCCTTCTTCTTTGTAGCAGTAAGTACAACCTCTATGCCTTCTTGTTATCTCCATTTTCCGGATATGCCCTTACATTTTCTTCTATCAGACCCAGCGTACAGTCCGGGTATACAACCTCCAAACTCAAACACACCAAAAAACCCTTCAGCCTTCCACGAAATGGATTTCCTCCCTTTCTATCCACCCAGCAGGTGACAATCTCATCATTGGAACCTACGACAAACGCCTGAGTTGGTTCGACATGGACTTGTCTTCCAAGCCGTATAAAACCCTCCGTTATCACAAGCAGGCCATCAGGAATGTTTCCTTCCATTCTCGGTATCCCTTGTTTGCGAGTTGTGGGGATGAAGGATCGGTGAACATATTCCATGGGATGGTGTACAATGATTTGATGATGAATCCGTTGATTGTACCTGTCAAAACGTTGAGGGCCCATGAAGTTGTGGATGGACTGGGTATGTATCTTTTTGTTCTTGACAACCTTCTGTTCGCTGATGTTAACTTTTGGTTTGGTTCCTAGGTGCCCTGCACTGTGAATTCCACCCCACGCAGCCATGGATATTCTCTTGTGGTGCCGATGCAACAATCAAGCTCTTCTCTTGATGTGGCGATAATGGATTGTCTTGTACATAGGGACCTGAAAGTACAGCACTGTGTGTGCATTTAATAGATTTATTGCATTTTGCTAGAGTCTTTTACATATCGTACAAGATAAATAGGCTAAACGGAAATAGGGTGCCCGTATCAAAGGAGGCTAATAGGCCACCATCAGACCCAATCCTCCTCATCTTCTTGTTCCGGTATACCGCCCCCGTCCAAACAAGTATGCACCAACGAATACAAAAGCCTCTAAAGATATGAAGCAAAAAGGTTGCACATGGAGCATTTCATAGAATTCAGTAAGGACAAGCACGGTACTTACCACGCCCCGCTCACCCACCCAAATCCCGACCTTCTCTTGCATCTCCTCCAACCCCATGCCCAAACATTCTCTCAGTGTCATGAGAGTCAAGATGATCTGGGATGTGAAAGGGTTAAGAGGCGGGAACGATGATAAAAAGCGTTCTTGCTGTGCACATCCACAAAAACCAATGTGAGAAGCGAGTGGGAAAGTTTCAGAATGATGGGAAATTATCTTACGGCCGATTCTTCCTTTGCAAGCCATGTCCGAGTTTCGTATACAGTCTTTGACGACCAACAACGCGGCCTGGTCGTCACATTCGGCACCAAAAAGCTCTTGGCAATCGTATCCCCGATATTTCTGCCACAAACGAATGAAGAAATCAGAACAGGTCAGGTCAAGAGCCGGAAATGCAGGATAAAACGCAAACCTAGCAATCCAAGCACTCTCCCGCGTATTCATTGAAACACAACACCGCACAACCTCACCCATGCCCTCTAAACAGGCACAAAAACCACATAAGACATTCCAGCCTTTCACCACTGGTGGTGTAAACACATAGGTCGAGGATTGCTCCTTTTCCAGTATAACGTAGATGCGGCTGTATCGAAGGATGGACTTGAGGAGGAGGTGGCCTAGGTCGGTCTTTGCCAGGTATGTTAAGAGGGCTGTACCCTGCGCGGTGGGTGGTAGTGTGGTTGTTATCAGGGGAAGGTGGTTCAAGGGGTAGTATCTACGTCGAAAGATGCTTGTCGTAAGACGGGGGTATGGGTATCGCAGCGAATACGTTGCTCACATGACGCAAGTTCGTTCATCAAGGATGAGGTCAACGTCTCGACTGACAGGATTCGGTCCACGTCCGGCCTTTATTACAAAAAGTTACCACTCGATGGGTGATCGGGACATTTCAAAGGTAATGGAGCTCACCCCGCGGAACTCCAGATCTCGCTCCATTAAATCAACAGCAAACTCGTTCTCCAACGCCCTTACTAGCGCTCGGTTGGTCAGGAGTCGTTGTCCGGCAATGTAGACGTGGCGGGTTGCGCTTGAGATGTCAAAGGCGGGTATTGTCCATGTGGTAATTTTTGGCATCGTAAGAGGAGGAGCAAGTTCGGGTTTGGGCATGCTATCAGTTGTGGTTCCCTTTTCTGCTTTTTGGGAAGGTTTTGGTTTACTCGGTGCTAATTGAATTAGCCGTCAGCTAACAGAAAGACTCTCGCCAACAGGATGTCCAATAAATCACCCACCTGGTTGCCGGTTTCGCAACATCATAAACTCGTCTAAACACGATTGTACCGAAAACGGTTGACGCAAAGCATGTACATCAGCGCTCGGATCCTGATCTTCAATGCCAAGACGTGCGTCGGCTTGCACTGAGGCAGTCCTCAACGGGACTCCCGTGGTAGGCTCGATCGTCGGGACATGGGCGGTCCGGGTAGGTGAACTGGCAACTGTGGCGAGGCCCATTGATGGTGAAAGAATTTCAACGCTTTTTTGTTTATCGGGTGTTGAGCGTATGACGTCCCCAGGGTCGGCCGCTCCTAGGGGGAAACATGTCCCAGAAGACCCTCCGTCGTTAGCATTGATGCATTCACCTTGACTATCACCATCGCCAGGTACGGCAGTCGACGAAATCTCTCTGACACTACTTAAGATCCAAGCCAGCGGATCGATCGATTTTACTTGCGGGTGATCTTCGAGAACTTCAGGGCATTGCCGTGGACCAAGCGAGCGAATTGTTGCAATGCACTCGTCGCCCTCGATTTTCTCGTGATGAGGCAGCATATCGCGGTATGTATCTTCACACAAACCAAACGATTAGGGTTTAACACACACTACATCTAAAATCCGGTCTTGGTTTGCATACCTCTGCCAACATCAATCCCCCCAAAATCAAGATCAACAGTAACCGCATCTTCAGATCCCTCCTTCAGAATATCCTGCACAAAACGATCCCTCTCGATAACAACCTGCTTCGAAAATATCCGCTGCATTGCTGCAACAGGGTTCCAATGCATCAGTGCTACTTCTACCGATGTTAAAGTTTCGAACGCTCGAATGTTGAGGCGTTCGGTGAGTAGGGCTTTAAAGTTTGGCCACGGATCCGGGCTTGGGTGGAAGGGCTCAGGTCTTGGCAGAGTCGGAGCTGCAGTATCCGAGAGACTAAGCAAGGAGCGAGGGATATTGACCGACCTTCTTGTCCATAATAACTTTACCGGTAAGTTGCCTCATGGATGCCATATCCCATTCCGCGTCCAAAATGGCAGCAATAGGATTTGTACTAGCGGCATTAAAATCAAACAACTTTTCCATTTCTTGGTCAACCTCCATTTCTGCTTCGTCGTTGAACGAGTTTTCAATGTCTTTCTCAGTAGCATCGAGGACCGCCCGCATTGCAGCCGAAAAGCATCTGACAAAAAATCTGATTAGTTGGTAAGAAACCACAATGAAATACCGGAGGTTCGTCCCTACTCTGAAGGCGAATCGTCCCGCTTCTGACGTCTGGAAAAGCAATTAAAGACTCTTCTTTGTCTAAATATCAAAATGCCTGCCAAACACGTACTTTGACCCTACTCCCGGTTCACACGAAGAAGGAAATATAGGTAGCTCTGAGCAAAATTCGAATAAATCGGATCAATATCGAGAGTAATCATTCCACCTGCATATCCATACAAAAAAGTACCTATCTGGGTAATCTTCCGCGTCCTTTTTCCACGAGTATTTCCAAGGGCTGCGTTGTCATGCTCATGTTCAGACTGAATCCAGTGTCCTGCCACTTCTCTCGCATTTTGGTGACTTTGACAGTCCTCTATGATGCTCTGCAGGTGAACTCTGTCCTCTTGGGACGACAACGATTCTGTGAGCAGGTCTCTATTAATGAATTTGGCTATTGTGCAGTCTCTGAGTGACAGCCCACCGTGCAGAACTTTCTCCAAGCCAGGCACTCTTTGGTCTCTTCCCTCATGTTCCTCATGTTCCTTCAATTCCATCAAGGGGTCAATCTGTCGTATTCCTTCGACCAATGCGTTAAAGGGTGCATCACTCTCCAGCGAATCTTCCGGCGGAGGAGTTTTGTTGCCAGCACGTTGGAGAAACACTATTCGAGAGATCTCTGCAGGGTCATGACGATTGGCAAAGATGGGCGATTCAAGACATGCCATTTTTCGGGGCTGACAAATGGTGAATATTCATTCGGTCTTTATGACGTATTCCGTTCCGCACTTACCGTACGGCAAATAAGCTCTTCAACTGTACGACGCATCCCCTTCGCGGTGCCTTCTCCTTCCCCAGTATCAGAGAGGCCAATTTCGTTCGACGTCGGCAAAACTTTTAGGAGAATATCAACCGCGTCTCTTGTCGCGATAAATCCCTGGTTTCTGATCTGCAATGAGCTACACGCCATTACTAGAGCTTGCAATATTAGACCTACAAGAGCAGTTCTGTGCTCCTTCTTCCAACAAACTCGTTAGTTTCAGGTATCCGCAGAAAAGGGAGCTTGGCGGACACATCCTTCAAAGATGGTAAAGGTCGGAACAATGAATTCATGGAGGTCCCAGTAGACTTTGCTGGCAGGATGGGCACTTCGAGTTTGGAAAGCTTCCTTCGTCCATCCAACATACCACCGCTTTCCCCTGTTCATTACAAACGACCTTCAGTCACGAGCCACAAGAGTGTTGGGAAACTCTACCTTTGATGGACCTGGCCACAGCACGATCGGCCTCCTCTTGCCACTGTCCACGAGCAATCTCCTCTAATGTCGCCATGTGCCCCACAAATACAACACCATCTCCTTCCTTTCGAAACATGGTTTCGTCCATCGCCCATTCCTCGTCAAGAAGGCCGTCCAGGATCTCTCCCACCTCTACATCTTGGCGCTCCAGGCCCAGGGATATTGCAAGCGCGTTCAAAGTCGGTAAAAGACATTCTATGTCATACTCAGTATTGGAAAAAGGAACTGTTGAGCCTCTCAGAGTACGCTGGAGCAAGTCCTCTTCCCAACCTATTGCACGTACAGGATTCAATAAGTTGCGGAGAGAGCACAGGGCTTTAAATTTTATGCCAACCTTGATCAAAATCCAACAGATCTGCTAAATCATTGACAACATCTTTCCTCCAGCTGTCATCTTCGTTGGGATCTATGCACAACTCCATACCTGGTCTCGTCCTTCGGTGGGAAGTTTGAGTGCAGGTGGTCGCTCGAATCGGATGTGTCATCCAATATACCCATATTGGGATATAATGAATTACTTGTAAGCAATGTCACGTGGTAGGAAGAGCTCCATGACAACAAGAAATAAATAAAAGCAGGCGAGCGAGCGACTCTTGTTAAACTTCAAGTTATCAATGCGGTCTTATCTGGATGACACTGTTTCTGTCCAACTGTTTTGTCCTAAACTGACCGCGAAGAGCGAACGATAAACTTCTCAACTGCAGACTCTCTCGCTGTTGTAGGTCTCTTGGGATCTTCGGGTTGGCGAGATGAGTTTGAGTTGAGTGGACAGTATGTGTTGTCAACCTCGATCCGATGCGGCCGACTATGTTGTGGTCAAAATCCAGCGATAGCGCTCCCTCATCATTTGTCCAGTGCTTTGCACTATTAGAATTGTGGTGTGGACAATACTCGTAGGAATACCTGTACCGATGGCATTGCAAAACCAGTCGCACGAGGGAATCCATCATTGCTTGTCTACAGAGTGTGACAAAGAGTTCATACGATTTACATTGAGACGTGCCCGAAAATGATTTTAACAGCCCGACTAATTCAATTTATCAAGCCGCGACACTATACCCTGCTCTTGTTAAAACGCACTAGCCGCTTCTGCAATCCCCATAAGTGGCAATAAGCTCCCGTACGCCGTCAAGTTGCTTGGTGTCAGAAGACTTGACATTCCCAATGATTTGTTCTTTGCATGGCGTATCCACAAAGAAGCGAACAGAGACACATTACGACTATGTGGATAGGGTGGATAGGGTGGATAGATGCCCCATCGCTTGGCCCAAGTGGTTTCTCTCCTTAACAAGGTGCCATTTACCCACAGAACATGCCTCTAAATCAAGCTTTCATTAAATGGGCACTTTACTTTATATTGTTCAGATCTGCTAGAAGATTGTCCTCGTTCCCAAAATGAATATATCGGAGCCAGGCAAACCTCCGTCCCTTGAGCGCGAAGCAGGGCAGATTGATGAAACTCTGCTGCGTCACGTGCTCTTGACGACGCCAGAACACTCCCAGAGTAGAGTGATCGCAAGATGCACAGGCCGCAAACAATCACGAGAAGCGACAATGGTTCGCTCACCGTGGTAGATGGCGTCCACGGCACGGTCACGATCACCGAGGATGTCCTCATTCGCCTGATCTACTCCCCGGCCGTCCAACGTCTAAGTGGTGTGCTTCAACATGGAATCACCGGTTTACTGGGCATGACGCCGCCAGTCACTCGTTTGGAGCACAGCGTTGGTGCGATGCTTCTTGTCCGCAAGCTCGGTGCCAGTTTAAAGGAGCAGATTGCCTCTCTTCTTCACGATATCAGCCATACGGCATTGAGCCACGTTGTCGATCATGCGTTTCGCGGGACGGAAAGTTACCACGAGCTGCAGAAAGAGAGTTATCTGTTGAGCACTGAGCTTCCCGATTTGATCAAGTCATGCGGTTACGATTGGCGTGACTTTCTAAAGGAGGAGGACTATCCGCTGTTGGAGCAAGACTCTCCAAAGCTGTGTGCTGACCGCCTTGACTACGGACTGCGTGATTGCTTGGCATTTGATAGATTGAGCGAATCTGAAGTCCAACGAATTCTGGAAAACTTGAGGGTAGCAGACAATTGCATTGTATGCTCGGACCCGCAGGTAGCAAGAGTTCTTGCTGAGGCATACATGGCAACCGACCGCGATGTGTATGGAAATCCGGAGCACATCGGCTTATACGAACTCGCTGGTGCCGTCATCAGGGATGCTGTGGATCGAGGCTACATTACCAAAGGGCACTTGTGGCTTCGTGATACAGAATTCTGGTCAATCTTGTCAGCAATCCCTGACGAAGAGTTTAGAACCAGAATAGGGTTGATTGTTCCGTCCACCCGCTTTCAGGAAGTGGTTGATGGGAGTCAGGATCTTAGTTTCCGTCCCAAGATTAGGACAATTGATCCAGGAATAGTGATGGATGGTGTCACGGTCCCGTTATCGACCATTGATCCAACATATAAGCGGACACGGGAGGAGTATCTGGCAAGTAAAACGAGAGAGTTCATGATGCGTGTGATTTCCATAGGATGATGGGTTGTTGGGATACTATCGATTTGTGGATAGCACTAGAAGTATGAAAGGTGCATTAATCAGCGCATCCATCTATTATAATATCTGCTTCTTTGGTGGACGCGGCAATGAAAACAGAGTTGGGCGATGGTTGACATCTTTGTTAGACTGCCACACGGGCATTTTCAATGTGTCGTAGTAATACTACAATATTGGGTTGGCTGTACAAATGCTTTACAAAACAGGATCAGATTCCAATATAGTTATACGCATGAAAGGTAAATTGAAATTAGCGCATCTATACTGTCCGCGGCTGTGAGATCTCTTCATCTCGTTGTACAGGTCTATTAGCGCACAAGTGGTTCGGCTTGGACCACTTTGGCAAATGCTTATAATTGTATGAACAATGGAAATCATGTTCTCATTAAGAGATTGCGCATTGATAAACGTACAACGCAGTAGGGGTAAACTTTGGCTCAGCACCTTCCGGAAGAAACCGCCCTTTTGTTCTACCACGCGGAACATGCGTGCCAGCACAGCTGGGAGCAAGATCAATAGCATTGTCTTTGTTAGAAAGGCCAGATCGCAAAACTACCCTCAACCGCCGACGGGGCATTGACGATTGGGGTTTGAGTTTAGATTCAGCTAATCACCAAAGCTTATCAGAATCATGCCAGAAAATATTCAGCCTCGGTATGCAGATGCCAATGCTGCTGACTGGCACTTGAGTTTTGCCACTGCTCGAGTGCGACTGTGTTCCGAGATTACACAGCCGTTTTGCGCCTTTTCCCGTTTTTGCCTGGCTGTTTGCGACATTCTTGCTGATATCGATGCATCGTGACGAGCGTTCATGGATGATTGAACAAGCCATGTTTCGTTGGTCTCCCCGCCGTAATTTTTACAAGAAGACAAGAAATCTCCTGCCGCTTTCAATAAAGAAATAAGCGCAAAAGGCCTCTCCAAAAGCCGAAAACGAAACGGCGCAACCAAAAGACTGCCCGTAAGTTGCATCAACTCCACGCTGCAAACGAACACACGACAAACCACGCGGGTTGCTAATCCGAATCAGGACAAAAATCAGCGATCTGCACCTGCTTTTTCACTCGTCGTCATTCCACTGAAAAGGAAAACCGCACGCGAATTTGGGAAAGCAGCTCGGCGAGGGGCCCCCCGTCACGGACGGACGACGGGGGGGACGGGCGGCGAGGGCGGAAGGGAGGGAAAAAGTAAAAAACATGCACGTGAAATAGGGGAGAGAACCTTGTCGCTGTCACCCGACGGGCGGTTTCTTCTCCTTTATTTCCCTCCTATCGTCTTGTGTAGTTTTTTGTAAACCTCATCTTGCGCGCTTGCAGGTCATCTTCCCCATTTCCATCTACTAGTTGTCCATTCGAAGATTGCAGTCGACCATTCACGCGTCAGTCCTTTCGCCCATCATTGCTGCTCACTGTTCCTCATCTGCAAGCAAATGCACACACACTCTTCATATTCATACCTCATTTTGCACAACTCCTATTCTCCCTACGACTAATAATTAACATCTGGACAGCTCAGAACGCCCTCAATCATCAATTCCATCTGATTACAGCTGCATTTATTCGTTACCTGTCATTTCAATCTCCTTGTCTGATAAAGTTTGAAGAAACCTCAACTGTCAACTGGCAAACTGACTTCCCTCGAGTATAATTAAGAAATTACAAATGTCCCGTGCTCGCTCAGCGACCCCGACATCGCCCGTCGGACCCCGGAACGGCGATGCGGCGCGACTTTCCCGGGTATCTGTCGCTACCAGCGGATCAACCTCCTCCCTTTTCTCGTCAAGTGAGGACGAGGGAGGACTCGCGACACGAATGATTCGCATTGCTGGCGCTGTCTGCACCAGGGTGGATGAACAGGGCAATCAGCGTGGACATGCTGTTGAGGGGGAATGTAAGCTGCTGACAGTTGGAATGCCTGGCTTTGAGATGGTAGGTTAAAGCAAGCTTCAAACATCGTTCTCTACCGGTCTATACTAGATCTTTAATGGAATTTTGCTTCCGTACAATTTACTTAGTTATATCTCAACATTGACGCGTCCATATCTCACCCACTGCTGCCAAGCGCCAGAGTATATAAAGACGGACCTAATGCATTCGTGTTTCCTCTGGAAGACGGACTCGGGTATCATGTCCAATTGTCCAGGTTCGTGAAGCTCCATCTAACACTTGTCAAAATAATATTTTGACCATTGTCGTTCATAGTGCATCCAAACGTGAGATTGAGCGATTTGAGCGGTATCTTCGACGCCGCAATATCCGTGTGTCTAGCAGACGTCGTGCAACTGCCAGGAAGCAAAGCTCTACCCATCCCTCTTCAACGACAGACCTGTCTCCATCTGTTACAGCTTCTGTGTCTCCTGAACACCAGGGCTCTCAATCGCAACAGCGGCGAAATGCGCGAAAGGAGAGGCGCCATAAGGATCTCACACGTGAATTATCTCACGATCCCCGATCGCCAGAAGTGCCTCAGGATTTGATTCCGGAAGTAACAAAACCGGCACCAAGCGAAAGATTATCAGAGGTGAAGTCTCGTCTTTCACCAGATCGGCTAGAGGGACGGGTTCAGGAAGTGAAAACGCGACAGCTGCGGGAACTATCCCAGGAAAGGACCAAGGAATGGCTCACCAAAGATATCTCCAAAATCGTCCCCACTCGAAAGGAATCTGTAAAGCTTGGCGGTAGTGGAACATTCTCAGCACTCGAATTGGATTTCGGGAATCCACAATCGGGTCCTTCTTTGGCTGCAAGTGATAAGGAGAGCCAGGAACTAGTCGATAATGAAAATTTACCATTGGGCAAATCTGAAAACTCTGGATATGGCCGGGATTGGAACTGGCCAGATCATTCTAGCGCCTCAAACAAGTCTTCTATAAAGTCAAAGTCAAAACGCCAGGTGAGGATCCTTGATCTGAACCTCGACTCCGTCCAGACTTTGATAGAAACAACGGAGAAAGAGACCAAGAGTCGACGTTGCGAAGCGTGCCCGCCAGATGGTGGCGATAAAGTCAAGTCGCCGACCCGTCATGTTGGACACAAATTGGAGCAACCTGCCAAGTCGAGAGGATTGTCGCGTCGTGTTTCGCGAGAACCCATGATCGGTTCCGATGCAAGCCTGGAAGTAAAGCTTCCCGAGTTTGATTCTCAACCTGTACAACAGAGTAGACAGCGCCCTACCGAGAACAAGGAAAAGGCTGAACCGCGCCGATCCACTGACTCTGTAGCCGACCGCATTCAGGCTCTTGCCAGTGAACTCGCAGGGGAGCTTCAAGGGGTTGATGACGTGCTAACAAATAAGATACCATTGTCAAGTGGCAAGTCAGAAACCACCACATCGGCGAACATGAAGGCGAAGAAAGCCACGATGACCCGTCCGGATGCCGAAGATACCCCTACTCAGACAGCTATAGCCGTTGCAGCCGAGCCTTCACCGGCTAAAGCGGAAGCGACTTTTGAGTCTCAACTTGAGAAGATTGCAGTATCGCCAGCTGCGCGTGATGCGATCAAATCTGCTGGAACATCGCGAGCCTCTGATCCTATCAACCCACTGGTTTTGGATGCATTAGCAAAGGTATTACAAGCTGGGATGCATACTAGCCCCGTTGCCGAGATGGAGTCGCCGTTCCAGAACATTGAATGGGCGAGTACCACCACTGCTTTAGCTACAGAGGGTGATGCGTCATCCTCAGGGCCTGATGTTCCCCCAAAGGATGTGGGAGTATCTGTTCCTGATGAGCAGGCCCCAATTCCTCCCCCAAAGACGGCAAACTCGGACAGTGAAAACTCTTCCGATGCCGAACTTGACATACGAGGTGAAAATGGCAAAGTTGAATCGATGAAAGTGCAATGGGAAGATACTATTGTCAGGGGTGATCATCTCAAGGGCAGCAAACGACCAGTGTCGGTTATGTTGACCAAGCTTGCCAGCAAAAAGTCTTTGCATCTGATGAAAAATCGCTACGAGGCCATAGCTAGTGGAGCTACCCCTGAGGAAATCCCCAATCCACCAGACTACACTGTCGTTCCGGAAGATGAACCTCTTTCTGTGGAGAGTCCTGAGGAGGCGCCGGAAGAAGCCCAAACTGTCGCTGAGGTCATTGTCGAAAAAGATGCCGCAATAGCATCTGCGGCCCTAACGAATGAAAAGCCTCGAACAGGCTTACTTTCATACACCTTCGATTTAGCCCGTTCGGGCACGGACTTTGCACTGTCTACAAGCAAAGCCGCCGTATCACTGCCTGTCACCGCTACAAAAGCCATGGTTGGTTTCGGTGTTCAGACAAGCAAAGCCGCTGTCGCTCTGCCCGTCATCGCTACAAAAGCAGCGTTCGATATTGGCATGCAAACAGGCAAAGCCGCAGTAGCCCTTCCGGGAACTGTTATCACTATGGGTGTCGACACAACCAAAGCTGTCGTTGCAGCTGGAATGGACACGACTGCTGCTGTTGCGGAGAAGGGGCGTGCTGTTGTAGGATCTGGTATGGAAGTAGGTCGGTCGGTCGCTGACAGAGGAAAGGCGGCAATGAGCTCAGGTATGGAAGCCACCAGAGCACGATTTCAGAAAGGCGTGGATAGCGGTATGATTGTAGCTGGTAAGGGGCGTGCTATCGTCGACTCTGGAACGAACACTGTCATGGAACGTGGCAAGGCGGCTGTAACCTATGGCCTGGATACAACTAAAGCAATGGTAGATTACGGGGTGGGCACAACGAAGGCCGTTGTTTTCAACCCCGTGGACACTACCAAAGCCGTCGTTGGATATGGGGTCGAGACAACCAAAGTCGCGACAGGAAGAGTTGTGGATTTTGGTGCGAATGTAATTGATATGGAAGTGCGGGCGGCAAAAGCTGTGGTTGGATATGGAGTTGATACAACCAAAGCGGTGGTCGACTATGGTGTTGGAACTGGCAAAGCCGTTGTTGGTAGGACGGTTGACACCACTAAGGCAGTTGTGGGATTCGGTGCGAGTGTGGTCGATATGGAAGTGAGGGCTGCCAAGGCGGTGGTTGGGTATGGGGTTGATACGGGCAAAGCAGTGGTAGGAAGGACCGTTGACACGACCCGAGCTGTGGTTGATTTCGGAGTGGGTACTGGCAAGGCTGTCATGGATAAGACTGTTGGTACCACGAAGGCGGTTGTGGGGTTGGGAGCAAGTGTCGTTGACATGGAAGTTCGGGCTGCCAAGGCAGTTGTCGGATATGGTGTTGATACAACGCGAGCGGTGGTTGACTATGGTGTAGGGACTGGCAAAGCAGTTGTTGGCAAGACTTACGATACCACTAAAGCGGTGGTTGATTACGGTGTTGGAACAACCAGAGCGGTCGTTGATTACGGGGTCGGTACTGGTAAGGCAGTCGCGGGCAGAACCTATGACACTACCAAAGCCGTAGTAGATTATGGAGTCGGAACAAGCAAAGCCGTCGTCGGTTACGGTGTCGATACTTCTAAAGCCCTCGCCGCCAGAACCATGGATACAACCCGCTCCGCCCTGACCACCACCAGCTCCCTGGTCCGCACCAGCCTGGATTCCACCCGTGCAGCTGTCAACTACACTGTTGGAACTGGCGAAAGCGTTCTCCGAAGAAGCCTAGACTCCACCCGTAGTGTAGCTACCCAGAGCCGTGACACCGTCGCCGAACGACTTGGGGCCTTTAGAAACAGGCTGAGTCTCGCGTGGTGGTCATAGATATATAATAGATAGTTGCGATAGTGAATCCTAATGTAGTGATAGTCGTACGTTTAATGGGTCCATTGTTTTTCCTCATATCTTACGAATAGTTTTTTTTGGTAAGTCTTATAAATCAATAATAGATATAAATCTAATCACTGAAATGGCTTGAGACTTGGAACTCGTATTCTGTGTTGTGTGTTAACAACAACAGTCGACATCTGCTGCTTCTCACGTCCTGCTTTGGCAATATGCTCATATGATGCAGCTCCAAAGTCTTGGACAGCAATGTTGTAATCATCTCCGCAGGTTTGTCAAGTACATATTACTTTATTAATCACAAAAAAAACAAAACAATCTAAGCATGGGGATGGGCAGTAGCTCCATCACACCGCTGCGTTTATATCTCACTACACATATACCCTAATATCTATAAAATCACCCTGGGAGCAGCGGGCATTGTGTAAATAAACTCCCCTATCACGCCTTTGAAACGCACAAGACCTCGTGAGGGTAAATATACCCACTCGAGCACTTGTTGTTGTTCCATTGGTCGAGTTGCGCGATGCTTACTCCGAATGTCTGTCCAATTGACCAGCAAGAATCACCGGATTTGACCGTGTATTTCTGGCATCCGGTGAATCCCGAGGATGGAGTGGGTTTGGCGGTTGTGGTTGCCTTGACGGTTGTAGTTGCCTTGGGGCTTGCAGTTGGTTTAACTGTTGAGGACGGCTTCGAGGTTGAAGATGGTTTGATAGTACTGGTCGGTTTCACCGACGTGGACGTGGGACGGGGAGTAGACCCACTACCAGACCCAGAACCGCTTGTTCCAAGGAGGCTACAGTCGACTTGACGCCATTGCATGCTGGTCGTACCATAGTTTTCCGCTAGATTTGGCAAGACAATGATGAGGAAATGCCAATGGATATTTTAAAAAAAGAAAAAAAGTAGATATACCATTGGCATCACCGTTCATTAAGACTGACATGGCCCCAAAGGACAGATCTAGGCCTCCAAACCCGCAGGAGGGGCACAAGTCAACCACTTGGACAACGATCGGCTTCCCGCCAGCGCACTGTCCTTTGTCTTAGTACAATTGACGGAATTTGACAGAATGTGTATGTGAAATGCCATTTACCTTGGATTGATCTGTGCATGTCACTTGAACGCACATGCCGCAGTAGAGGCCGTTCCCGTATTGTTCAGAGTTCTGTCAGGAGAGACCAGATTTTAACATTTTGGGAGACTTGAAAATACATTTATTGAAAACCAAACATACCAACGCAGCAAACCACTTTGTGACAGAGTTGGGCGTGTACAAACATGACCCCGTACTCTTTTGTGGCGAGATATCACTTGGATCATCTGTATGGTAGAACAAAATCTGTGAATTCTTTTTAATTTCGAGATTCGCGGTCTGGATTGCCCAACATACTGGTTTGACCATAGTAAGTAGCCCGGCCGCTGACAGTCTGTCCAGTGAATGCGGAGCCCTTATAATAGTAGTTTGGACTAGCTTGTCTGATCTCGAGCGTCGGTGCGCCCAAAACGGCTTGGGCGAGCACGAGGGTAGAAAGCGCGAGAATGGAAGGAAAGTACATAATTATTATCTAGTATAGTGTATAGGGAGGGGCCCAAGGATAGGCGCGAGGCTTTTAAGTTTGAGCCAATATCCTAAAATCCCGCTGCTGGATCCTCCACGGGGCGTCACCAGTCTGCATGCTCCTCTCCTGGGCACCGATCGGAAGGAGCTTGCCCAAAAGAAACTTTTTGGCCTGCATGGCACGGTGCAGATTCATGTGCATAAAGATCAACCGTACAACATGCACAACATAAAACCTTCTTCGGTAATCATGAAAGAAACAATTGTCGTCTTCCATCATTAACGTTGCAAACGTTCTGCCCAGCTTGCCGACTCCATCCGTGTCAAACCCCCTTCCAACACTCGTTCCACACCCCCCGTGATACTCAATTAGTCCACAGCTTCGATTTATCGAATATTGTCGTGCTGTCCTGCTGCTCCTTTAACTCGTGTCCAAACTTGGCATTCTGCATGCATCAACAAGCGTGCATGTAGCCGCCGTGAAGCATCAGCCTCTCCACACGCTACATCAGTGGCTTTCACAAAAAAATCTTTCAATGGGCATGTTGCATCTTGCATGGCAAAAGTCTCCATGGAAGAGTTTTCAGGGTAAGACAGGATACTGTCGATGGCAGTTTTTTTGCCCGTTATTTAGAGTTTTCCTTTATGCAAAAGATGTGCGGAAAAGGACATCCCCCTTGACTCCGCAGCATAAACGGTAAATGCGACCATCGATGCTCTCGTCGTTGAAAGAGCGTGCCCAAATGGCGTGCGCTGGCGTCCACCATGCCATGTTTTATGTTGCAGCAACTCGTCATCGACAAACGTTTTTTTTTGTCCCCGACACAAACGCTCGTCCACGTTCGGCAAACGGCGGAAGAAGCGTTCAAAATCTTCTAAAAATCCTTTTTTGCTTGCAATGGGGCGGACAAACTCTCCAGGGACAAGAATTGTCTGCTTTCGGACATTGGCTTAGTCACGCGTTGCTCAACTGTGCCACATCTGATGCTCTCTGCCAGTGTATTATTGAACATGCAAAGGAGATATGCTCGAGCCTTTCCCCACCTTGTGCAGCTCCCCAGATAGTTCTCAATCATCGATATACTACGCTACTTACCATTGAGATCCTATGCTACTATACTCCTTTACAGTGTAGGCGAACCTAAAGTAAAGCCCGTCATAGCAACACTCTACCTTGTCAAAAATCTCCGAGAGTTCTTGAACCACACCCTCCATCTCGTAATCCAATTCCTCCCCTGTGCTCCCCTGATTCGTAATATCTACGACAACACGCCGTATTCCGAACGGTAGTTCTGCCGACCTCGCAACCTGGAGCAGCAGCTCCAAAAACGTCATGGGGTGAACTTGATTGCAGTACGCGATGCTGATATCCAAGCGGCCTTGCGCATGATGCAAATGGGATGCTAATCTTCGAGCAGTGATGACCTCGAGGAGACCACGGGCAGTGATTGTAGGGATAGACTCTATTTCTAGGGTCTGAATGTGGGAAAGACGGCCAATGTGGGCAAGGCCAATATCCGTAAAAGCCATGTCTTCATTCATGCTCAGGAACACGTGCTTGAGATACGGACAAGATGAGCAGATGAGGGACATCCCGTCATCATCCAGCCCTGCCAATGATTCATCAGTGGCTATCCGACCACATATCAGTATAATAACACATTTGCGAGAGCCGTTAAGGTCTACTTACGCCAAGTTTCCATCCTGATAATTAACTGCTCCAGATTTGGACATGCCGCAATTGCTGCGGCAAGCTGCTCGGGTCCAAAACCCCAATTGCGACCCATTTCGCGTCGTTCCAGCCTCAAGGTTCGTAATTCTCTCTTTGGGTGTTGAGTCCATATCTCCATGTTCTCATCTGTTATACTTTGCAAAAGCCCAAAGTCCCAATACCGCAGGTCCTTGCAGTTGGTACAGAAAAGCTCCCAGTCTTTCAGGGTCACATCAACGCAATAGACGACTGGTGGGCCCATATCATCCTCTACGCATTCATCCACATCAAACTCTTGAATGTCAGGTGCATAGAGTGCAAGAGATCGCAAAATGCCACGCAAGTTGTCCTCATGAAAGCGTTCGGCACCAAAGCGGAGGACGCGGAGATTACCCATGTTTTGCAATAGTTTGTTGATATCTTTGATGCTAGGTTCCCAGCTCCTTAATAGTTCGAATTCTTCCTCGCTCAGGGATGTTGCCCAGGGGTTAAACAGAGTCAGTCGCTCCAGATGGTGGCAATGGGACCCAAGAGCATCCAAGAAATGGGTGCCTAGTGGAGTTTGAGTTTTCCGACGAAGTCGACAGGCGACCTTGTCAAACCTCTCGAACCCTCTGCTTCCTCTCCTTAGAATGACCAGATCTCGTAGATTTGGAAGACGTCTGAATATGCACGCCCATGTCTGCTCATTGAAACTCCAGGTAGGAGGTTTATCTTGATGGATGTGTTGCAAACACTTTCCCAGAGGAACTATCTCGAAACACGTACATGGCTCTGCATCCCCATTATCCACATCGTTATCTTCCACCTCAGACTTGCCTTCCACGAAAAGATGGACGTCCAAGTGCAGCACCTCAACATGCTGTCCATATATCTCTACCAGTTGCTGTAGTTTGTTCTCAGAAAACTTCCCATTCGGGGATCTTGCGCTCCATTCCACACGTCGCCACAATTGCACGCCCGCGTTCCGAACAGTAAAGTTCCAATGTCGGTTTACCCGTTGCAAAACAGGTAGGAGAGTGAATACAGGAAACGTTTCGGTTGCTTTCGCAAAGCGGAAGATCAGGATGAGCAAATCCTCTGGAAGCCGAGCCGCAATGGACAGTTCGGTGGTAGACATCACATTACTTGTTCCGGAATGATGATGTGGGCGACTAATCGTGATCTCATGCTTTAGCTGCCTCCTCCTAGTACTGGCGTACGTGCTGTCGAAATCAGTGAAAATGGCTGGACTGTCATCAAGAAGGAACTGCATCAAGTCACGTGCAGCATTTGTTTATCTTGGTCCTTCATCATCACTTTTGCCTTGCCCATCATGCTTGGGGCTTGCCTATTTTTGCTTTATGATCTCTAGCGTACGCTAACATATTCTCCACTGCTTCCATCAGGTTCCTACCCCGAACATCCGGAGGCGGATATGCTTCCATCCATACCTTTTCCTCATCTTCCACCCAACAAGTTTTGAATCCCCTCCTTTTAGCACCCATGAGATCCCACGCATGTGCTGCGACCATCCATATGTCTTGGTCGTCCACTTTCCTCTTTACTGCCTCATATACGTCCTTATGAGGTTTGGCCACACCAATTTCATCACACGACATGATGGAGGTGGTGGGTATCAATTCTCCCAAACCACCTCTTTCAATTGCACCCTGTACGACATTCCGTCCACCATTGGTCACAACATAAACCTTCCAGCCAGCATCTGTTGTCTTTCTTATTGCTTCCAAGCCACCTTCCACTAGTGCCAATTCCTCGGTAAACGCCTTTACAACCTTGTTGATATCATTTTTTCTTGTTTGATATTCAACTCCATGAATTGTTAACGTGCGATCTATGGCACTTTCAAGTATCTGGACTAACGGTATGAAGGAGCCGGCGAGAGAAGCCGCCATGTAGTCCCTGAGGGTTGCAGCAAAGAGAAACTGAAATGCTTGCGGGGGCAGGGAGAAAAGGCTACAGAACACACTGGAAGGATGATAAAAGGATAGGAGGGTACCGAGCGCATCAAATGTTGCTGTGGGCATGGTTGTGGTAGTGCTTTAGCGTGAAGCTGTTACGCATCGGAAAATGACTGACTTTAGAAGGCAATTACTAGCCGATGGCTGTGCCAGCGCGCCCTATCTCAGGGTTTCTCCTCCAGGATCACTTTTCCCCCCAAGATCACAACGGACCACGTCAACCTCATTCGATTCGCAGGGACTGGATTTGCCACGTTGGACGGAGGTTAATGCTGCTACGAACAACTGAAGGAGTGATGTTCTTTCGTGAAAAACTTCGCTGACTGATCTGCAACGGAGGACCTCCAAGGTGCGTGTTTTGGGCAGAACAGGTACAGCCCACACCTGTATCCAACGTCCTCGAGAAGCAAGAGAAAAGGGGTTATGATGGAAGATGGTGGGGGCAGGTGGGGCAGGGTGTTTCTTAATAGTCACAGCATACGACGTCGCATTTAACAGGCATCTCTTCAGTAAACCTGTCGAGAACATTCAGCGGCACGAGAACATTGGCAGAGAATAAGCAAAAAATCTATTCAATCTTAACAACACCAATGTCTGCATACTCCACAAATGAACGCAAGAAACGAGCGAGGAAGGAGGCGGGCACCGGGAGATCCGGAATGCCATCGGAACGTGGTGATCTCGACAGTGCTTATAAACCGAAGGCGAAGCGGTTGAAGACTGGTCTCGATCACAGCGTTGACACCTCGCATCATTCTTCCTTCGAAAAGACCGGACAGCTAGAGAATTACGACCAGTGTACTCAAATTCCTCCTCCTGGACCAGCGAAGCCATTGAGCGCTCGACAACGCGATCTCCTTCTCTCTCTGTTTGTAATTGGAGACGCCAAAGAGTTCTTCACTCTACTCTTCGACACGAACGAGATTGATGTGTATGCAGTGGACCTAATGCTTGACAATGAAGGAAATACACCTCTTCATTGGGCAGCACAACTAGCCAACATGGAAGTTGTCGAACTGCTACTCGAATTCGGTGCAGATCCCAAGCTTAGAAATAAACGAGGAGAAACGGCATTGATGCGGGCTGTACAATCTGGGGCCAACTTTAGCCATTTCACGTTTGAAATGCTTTTGGCTGCATTGAGAGATACTTTACCATATGTGGACAGAAATGGTAGGACGGTGTTGCATCATGTGGTACTTTTAGCAGAACATCGTGGGCGAATGGCAATGGCTTGTTACTATGCTGACTGTTTGGCGATGGCAATCGCCGATGAGTCGGTGCTTGTCGAAGAGGATATCCTTAACATTCAGGACTGCTGTGGTGATACAGCATTAATGTTAGCACGCAGGACCGGAAATGAATATTTGATACAAAGACTATTACAAGTCGGATGCTCTGCAAATTTTCCAAACTTGTGGATGACTACCTCTCCCAACGATGGTGACGCAAGAAGGTTTTATAAAGATGACCTAGACGGAGAGAGTCGCTGGGAAAAGGCCGCCGACGTTGAGGAGACAACAACAGATTCCGAGGGCGGAGACTCCCCTTTGCGGCGAATGCCCAGAGGTCGCCCTTCACGCCTGTCACCAGCCGCTCAATCGACCACGCCGACACATAACACAGGAACCCAACGTGGACTTCAAAACGCCCCTAAACAGACCCTTCGCACTACCCCACCACCAATCCACAACACGACTGCCGATACCCAACCAAACTTTCTTACTCGCATCTGTGACCACCACCAACAACCCTGTCACGTAGAACAAGTGCTGCGAACAACGCGTCAGAAACTACTGGAAGCGAAAGCCGAAACTGCCCGCCTTCTTAGGCAGCACGCGCTTTACGATGCCCTTAAAACCCGTATAGTGGAGCTGGAGCACCGATTGGACGTTATACAGAAGATGGACGATAAGACAGATGCTGCAGATGTGGTGGCGAGGATCAAAATGTGCGAATTGACGACGGAGACGTTGATGCACGAGTTTGAAGGGTTAAAAAAGGCGAAAAGAGAGGGGAAAAGCATGTTGAGACGCCTTATCGCCCAATGTGCGGGGATCACAGCCGACAATGTGGATGATTTTGTGGAAGAGCTGGGAGAATGGTGTGAGCCGGGCCCATAAGGCCGCTGTGCACCTGTATGCCTTCATTTTGTGATTAGGTTTGCAGTTATCAGAGTGTATTTAGCCTACTGGATTGTTAGTTCCTTGGACTTGTGCAAATGTTTGATTTTGAAAATACAGACGTGGTTGATAAGCCACATCAAAGCCACATATTTATGCATTCGATGTCCCAGTTCTCCGTCGCTCAACGTTTTTTGCCCCAGATCATAAGTATGGCCACAAAATATATTCCGCCAACAACTGTTCCGCACCACATTTACATCGAATCTACCCGACCTCTGCCCTCAAATGACTTATTCCCAGTCCTGACATCCTTCCTCAACAATGTACCCCAAACCACGCCGGACGTTGCGTACCAGTTGACTGAGCTTCACAAATCTCTTGAATGGCAAATAGAGAACAAGGTTGATGGTAGAGACTGTGTGAAGGGTGTTTCAAACATGTGGGAAGAGAGTGGACCGGAAGTGGTGGACGAAGGGGAGAAAAAGAAGAAAAAGAAGAAAAAGGGTGGGTCGAAATGGGCAGCATAAGCGTAGTTGGAGAACGTCGACGTGGCAGTGGGAATCACCGGACGTTAAGACTGATACAATGCATAATATCAATTTGCGACACTGGATGCGCCTTTCCTTGACAATGTGGACACATGGCGAAGCCGAAAGCGTCATTGTAATTTAAGTTAGTCATTTTGTACAAATCTTCTTATTTTTTGTTGCATTAATGTGGTTAGAGTATTGGTACCTCATTTTCTGGACCAGCGTTTCATATAATACCTGTACCCAAACTTTCTACCAAGCAAGGCTATGCGCACGCTTCTCTCGCCAAAGCCAAATGCCTCAAAATCAAGCAACTTTGATGACTATCAAGCGCGACGCAAACTAAGAACACAAAGGGGGACGAACGAAATGAATAACCATATGGCCAGCGTGACGCCCCACTAGTCTATTTACAAAAGGAGGAGGTAAAACAAAAATAATACAGCCGATATCAATAAAATATCCGACCCCGCAAAATCCGCCGCCTGATACGGGTGACAAGTAATTTGCGTGCACACTTGACTCGGTAATCCAACAAATCTATTTTCCAGTATCCTCCGCCTCCTCGTCACGAAAGATAACAACCCGAGTCAGTCAGTCCCATGGCGGTTGCCCCATATTTCATAAGGTCGTGGAATGATCATTGAGGAAGTCGAAGTCCGTTCCATCCATCTCCGGTAGCACCAAATCATCCAAATTGCCTTCATAATCACCCAATAATGAGTCTTGAAGGTCATCCATATTCAGCGGAGGTAGGAGTGTCGGGTCGACTGGGGCGGTAGTCAGGAGCCCATTTGCATCCATGGAGGTGCCAGTTAGTAGGCTGTGCGGATCTGATAACATGCCTGCTGCCTGAGACAGCGATTGTGTACCAAGGGACGAGGCATGTATCGCGGCTGGGACAACCGATGATGGGAGAGATGGATCACCGATACTTGGTATGTGTACGAGCCCATGTGTTGAAGGCAGTGCCGGCACGGACGCACCGTTTGGTAGTGACGCTGGCGTAGTAAGTGGATCAAGGTAGCCGTGACTAGAAGATGCTGTAGGAGAAGGGGGATTGTGATGACGCATCAAAGCAAGAAGTATTTGCCTATCCTCCTCAGTCCCATCAACGGAAGGGTCCTGACCTAAGAATTCCGACACATCATAGTCTCCCAGGTCCTCCAATCCAGGGTCAAGGCCCACCAGTGAGGAAATGCTATGAAGGTGATCTTGCAATAAATCAATGTCGTCTGAAACGCTATCGGTTGCTTGTGAAAGATTCGTGAGGTGTTGATTCTGCGCTACCAGTTGCTGACTGAAGTCTGGTGTTATGGGATTATTTACAATCGAACTGTCGGGGGACAGAAGGGTTATGGCACCCTGCATTAGGTTCGGGTTTAATGAGCTTATGCTGGGAGGCTGCATCAACTCCCGTACTCGTTGGTTGACATTTTCTAAACGAAATCGTAATTTGAGTTAATAACAAGTCTTCAATAAAATGATGCGTTTACTGTCCAACCCCTTGGTTTTGTATGGTTCCCATCTACATGACCATGGGACAGGATGTTATTAGCTTCCCATATGCCGGATGCAACGTCAATGCTGCCAACATTTTCATTTATGGGAGCAGTGGGTGCAAAATGGTCCTTCTAAATATCTGAAAAATGACTCACCTGTTCGGACGTCTTCCGTACTGTCCTCTACTCCACCGGGGGTGCTACCTAGCAGTAGTTTCCTTTTCTTATTCATTAGCGGCTTTTTCCTGGACGAGAATACCGAGGCCAAAAAGCGAAGGATCTTTTCAATTGTTTCTTGCTGTCGCTGATATCTATCACGTATAGAAACTGATTCGCCCCAAAGAACCTGGTTTTCCCGTTGAATATTTTTCAAGTCCGAGCTGATGGTAAGTTGGTGCCGCTTGATTGCCGCAATCTCTTGGATGATATAATTTACGTCCAGAGAAGACCCGTCCTTATCTTCAGCATTCTCGCGACCCTTCTTTCGCGTGACTAAGCATAGTAGATCGGGTTGGTTACGCTGGAAGTTGGGATTGCTGAATTCCCATATCTCCGGTTCTCCGTCATTGTGTAGCACCCCCTGTTGAAGGTGTGGTATCTTGTGAAAGCCGTACATGTTGAGTTGACGGACAAAACTGGCAAAATTATTATGTTTAAAGAATCGAGGCAGAACGTCCTTGGCAAAATCTTCGTGTCTTTGCACTGTCGATACTACATGCTTTAGACAAGAAGCTAACTCAAATGCGTCGTATTCACCTACCAATAAATGTTGTGCCATCTGGGCCCCAATGGATCAAGTCATCCGTAGAAGGATCGTTGACCATACTGAGAAAAGTCTCATTAGCATACCTAGTATTTTCTCTTAATTGATTAACTGCACCTACTTGTACAGCTTATTGAGAAATGCCGGCACATTCCTTGCTGCGGTAGCGCTCAAAGCACCTCGGTTACCGTTTGCCGTGGGGGTAGCTGGTGCCCCCACAGTCGGCTTTATCAGGCGCTGCAAGGCAACAGGGCTACTGACGGCATTCGTACCGGTAATAGGCATGCCAATGGTAGCATCAATTGGCGGTGATCCAAGCGGTGGTGTAGGGGAGGGAAGGGGAGGCGTCGCAGAATTCGGGGCTGATCGCTTGCGCGAATTGGCTCTTCTGACGGCCACTCCAGTCCCTTTCGTCGTCATAACTCAGTCTCACGCCGGATTTCCTTTGACTTGACCGAATTTCAAGCACTTGTCAAGATATGAAATGGTTCTAATGAGTGAACACCCGTTCCAGGCAAGACTATTCGTCTTTTGAAATTTATCGTTGTGGAGCGCCCTGAGCTCGTCGGAGCAAGACACGCTATCTCGAGCGGAGATTGTGTACCGGAAGCAAGGAGCAGGACAACAAGATATCCCTATAAAAGCCAGGTCCTTCTGCAGCTTGTGATGTGGAATGAAAACGATGTTATTGCTCTGTTGATTGTAGAACCAAACGTAGGTGTTGCAGCAGGTTGTGGTAATGTCCTGTTTCTCACGTGCTTTTACAAGCCATTCACGTGATACACAATACTAAGCCACTACTATGGGCCAAGTTGGCATTTGAAGGTGGCGGAAATTACCTTTGACCACGGCACCGATCATCTTGGCATTTTCCCCACTCTGCAGTCGGTGGACAACCGAATAAGCAAATATCTTCACTAGGCTGTTTGACTTCTTTGCATTGGACTACAGGGTTCACTCGAAAAGTAGAATAACCACCCTAACATTGGGTCACGATGGATACCAACCTCATCAAAACAGGTGCGGGCTCTTTCACTGCCAGCAAGCACTGTGTTCGCAGTCGAAACTTATAGTACTCGCTTCTCCAGTAAACAAACTTCAGGATGCATTTGCGGCCGTTGGTGTTGCCAACCCTATTGACCTTCCTCAGGTACGTACGCACAGGTTGATGCAATTTTGTATGCAAGGGAACATGCTGAGGCCGATATTTATGGAAATGGTTTCATATTGATCGTTGGATGGATAATATGGTCATTGACGCCGTGGGAGGCTATGCACAATGTCCATACTGCTGACAGTTAAACCTTTGTCACGTTCTAGATTACTGTCATCGGCAGTCAAAGTAGCGGGAAAAGTTCCGTGCTAGAGAACATTGTAGGCCGGGATTTCCTCCCACGAGGTATGTTCATGGATGAGACGCGATCAATGGCTCTCTGTCATTCGGATGTGTCAGCTACTGAACTGGCGATGCTTAGGAACCGGTATTGTCACCAGGCGGCCACTCGTTTTGCAACTGATCAATAAACCAAACGCGAAAGGGGAAGTAGGAGGGGTCGCTGCCGCGGAGTTCCATGGAAACGCGCCTGTCGTATCGTCTCCGAACGGTGCTTCTACCCCACCGAGGGGTTTAAATGTCGAGGCCGATGAATGGGGAGAATTTCTACATATTCCTGGCAAAAAGTTCTCGAATTTTGACGAGATTCGCGACGAAATTGTGAAAGAAACTGAGGCCAAAACTGGAAAGAACGCAGGCATTTCGCCTGAACCGATCAACCTCCGAATTTATTCGCCAAATGTCCTGACTCTCACGCTTGTGGATCTTCCTGGATTGACAAAGGTGCCCGTCGGTGATCAGCCCAAAGATATTGAGAAGCAGATCCGTGATATGATTTTGAAGTTCATTACAAAAAATAATGCAATCATTTTGGCTGTTACGGCGGCCAACACCGATTTGGCAAATTCTGATGGATTGAAACTTGCGCGTGAAGTTGATCCCGACGGTGTTCGGACTATTGGTGTGCTTACCAAGGTCGATTTGATGGATCAGGGGACGGATGTGGTGGATATTCTTGCCGGACGTGTCATTCCCCTGCGTTTAGGTATCTATCTTGAT
This sequence comes from Spizellomyces sp. 'palustris', assembly GCA_006535965.1. Classification (NCBI taxonomy): domain Eukaryota; kingdom Fungi; phylum Chytridiomycota; class Chytridiomycetes; order Spizellomycetales; family Spizellomycetaceae; genus Spizellomyces; species Spizellomyces sp. 'palustris'. The sequence continues at coordinate 6,182 of QEAR01000036.1, read as the reverse complement.
TGTGTGGAAATGTTCGAAACGCAATGATGCACCGTCTGACCACACGCGCTGTTAGGATACGTACCTGTCATCAACCGTGGCCAACGGGATATTGAAACGAAAAAGAAAATCTCCGTTGCTTTGGAGGGAGAACGCAGCTTCTTTGAGAATCACTCCTCTTACAAAAGCAAGGCTCAGTACTGTGGTACCCCATTCCTTGCGAGGAAGCTCAACATGGTATGTGAGATGGAGTTACCGATTATGCCATATGTAGCCAAAACATTTCTGAGCAGTTGAGATGTTTCGTAGATTCTGATGCACCACATTCGAAACACATTACCCGAGATCAAGGCGAAGATCCAGGCAGGCCTCGCAAAGTACACACAGGAGCTCTCCCAACTTGGTGATGTCTTGACGGACGACTCCACTAGCCAGGTAGGGTACCATGTGGCCTCTTGGTCATCCAATGCCTAATCTTTACATGGTATTTCCCTGTTTTTCAGTCCAACATCATTCTCAATGTGATTACTGAGTTCACCAATGAATATCGAACAATTATCGACGGTACCTCCAACGAGATTACTAGTGATGAGCTCAGCGGCGGTGCACGTATTAGCTTTGTGTTCCACGAAATATTCGGTTCAGCTATACGAAGCATGGATCCATTTGATCAGATAAAAGATGTCGACATCAGGACCATCTTGTATAACTCTTCGGTAAGACTGTGGATTCGTTGTGGACTGCTACAAGTATAATAATTGGACATTGCAAACAGGGATCTTCACCTGCTCTGTTTGTGGGAACCGCTGCCTTTGTGAGTAGTAGCATGGAAAATCGGTGATCTCTTGGCTTGTGCAAATCTTTCCGATGGTGATGATTTTGTAGGAAGTACTTGTGAAGCAGCAGATCCGGAGGCTGGAGGATCCAAGTTTGAAATGCGCGTCGATGATCTACGATGAGTTGGTGCGAATTCTCAACAAGTTGCTACAGAAACAGGTAATGCCTACAGTGTCAAATATGGTGTTGAGCTGGTAGCTAACGTTATGGTGTAGATTTTCAAGCGCTTCCCAGCTATGAGAGAAAGGTTTTATACCGTTGTTATCAATTTCTTTAAAGTATGTTCCAATCACTTCCTTAAAGTGATATTGAATAGCTTAGTATGTGGACAAGATGAACTTACGCTTGTTGTCCATTTCAGAAATGCATGATGCCCACAAATAAATGTGTGCAGGACTTGATTGCGTACGTAGAATCGTTTCACACACTCGAGTATTGCACGGGAGCTCACATGTCACCGTTAGAGCGGAGGCATGTTACGTTAATACAGGACACCCCGATTTCATAACAGGACACAAGGTATATTGGTGTGCGACTACGGTCTGTTTCCATTGCTGCGTGCTGATGACATCTTACAGGCCATGGCTATCATAAATGACCGCGTAAATGCCTCAAAAGCGCCTCCACCGCAGCCACCGGTTGATCCCAAGAACCCCCGCGCGTCTACCAACTCTCCTGCAGCTGCATTACCTGCCCGCGATCCCAATGCTGATATCATTGCTCAGGCAAACAACTCAGACGGTTTCTTCGGGAGTTTCTTCTCTAAAAAGAAGAAGCCGGGTGTGTTGGAGAACCCTCCTCCTGTCCTGAAGGCATCAGGCAACTTATCCGAGCGGGAGTACATGGAAACCGAGGTCATCAGTGAGTATCGTCCGCTTGCTATTCGCACATTGCTTGAGGAGTTCTCTAATCGGGTGTTCCTTGACAGAACTGTTACTCCTGTCGTACTTTAGTATTGTCAAACGCACCGTTGCCGATCTTGTTCCAAAGTTCGTAATGTTGAAGCTCGTGCAACACACAAAGGAAGAGCTACAACGGGAACTCTTGGCGGAACTATACAAAAAGGAGGTGTTTGATGACGCACTACAGGAGAGTGACTTCACTAAGCAGCGGCGTATGGAGTGCAAGAAGATGATCGACGCTCTGCAACGGGCTGATGAAATTATTGCCGCAGTTTAAGGGTTCTTTTGCCATGGAAAGCGGGATGTCGGCTGGGAGCAGGGAATGTCCTATGGTTATTTGTCTCTCTGTTTTGCTATAGATCACATTATGGTAATTGTTGTGCATTCCATCGTAGAGAAGTCAGTTCAGGAAAACAACCTCATAGTTTATGAAGTGCATAGCCACGCGACTGTTGAGTTTGCGCGCAAATGTCGACCGACTTGTGCGGATCTTCATGCCAGCGACAGATTCACCTGTGACCCCTTTAGCAAATACCCCCCTTGACACCATCAGATCGGAGCTACACAGTGCTCACGAAACACTCGTGAACATTGTCACGTCACTTGGATGCTCATTTGACCAGATCCAGGAACACACAACTGTAGGAAAAGCAACTCCTTGCAGGTCTTTTTAGACTCGCAATCCTGAAAAATAACTCTTAGCGTACCAAACACCTCGTACCATGTCCTTATGTTCCCTCTCACCGTGTGCCGCAAAGGTCCTTGGATAGGCATGTTGAGAGGTGTAAGGCGAAGCCCTCGGTGAGTGGGTTGACGTCTTGGAACGTTGAGGAGTGTTTATTAACGTGCAGTGGTCTTTATCTTCATTCGACTGCCTTTTTTCATGTCATTAGGACAGAGTATCTGAGCGCAATACAGATCTGTGTAGAGGGGAAGGTTGAACTTGTCTTCTTTTTCTCCCCAGCGTGTGCACCATTGTATTTATACGTGCTCGCTTGTTTTAGACGCAACGCAGACTGGGTTAAGGAAACCGAAAAGGTCGTATGACCAGCTAGGGGACCTTTCAACCCCACTCGTTGGGCAGCCACAATCGGAGGATAGCACAGGTATACAGCAATCATTGACCAGATACCTACCAAAGCATCTTCAAGGCGACCCCGTCAAACGCCGTCGAAAAGCTTACCGCACAAAAGGGAGAAACAAACGATCATTGCGAGAGGTAGTCTCAAGATGTACACCATCAGATGCTAGCGACGGCAGGGATCCTCATATGATTTCATGTTTAAATAGATCATGCGAGATGTCATTGACGGCTATATGGCCGATCTTGCCAATGACGATGAAAAGTCTCCGCCAACCCGCACATAGAGCCTATTTACTGCCTGCTCCTTTGTTACATATTCACAGTTCACAATATCACTTGAATGATGCTACAGTGTGCTAGACTTGTCAAGGAACTTTTGCCAGTGCACGAGACAGATGGCAGCCATTCTCCTGTTGAGAGCCAACGCGAACATTGCCGTCAGCGCAACGGGCAATGGAAGACAAGAACCTTTACTAATACACTCACCAGATACGGTACTGCCTTACAAACTCGCCAACACCCTCCATGCTAATAATAGTTGACTGGTGCTTGGCGATCCAATGTTTTATGAGTGGCACATGGATGGGCGCAGGTGTATCATCCAGGTCATCAAGCTCATCATCGTCATCACACTCATCAGAGGATGAACAGCTCAACGATTTTTTATAGAGCATTGATATAACCCGTTTTGACTCCATGCGTTTGTGCCATTTCGCTCTATCCACAGTTGGTTGTGGACTCTGCAATGTGCGCTGTTCCATTCCCCTAGAATTGTCTGGTGAATGTGGTCGCCAAGGTGGACTTTCAATGTAACGCTGTCTCCTCATTTTTCCTGCTTGATTTTTGAACCCCAGCGGCTTCCCATGCTCGTCAGTCCCGACTGAGTTTGTTCTTCGTATCCGCAAATTTGGCTCTTGTATGCTGTCATGGGATGCATTATCGGACCTTTCTAGAATGTTAACTCCTTGCGGATGTATCGTATTATAAGATTTCCCTTCAAAGTCAACCCCTTCCACGCTCTTCACGAGGCTCGCGTTGTGTCCCTCTTCATGCCGCTGACAACAACTCTTCCTCCGTCGAGGTTTTCCGCAAGTGGCCCTCCGCCGCTCAAGTACTCGCTCAATACACGGCCATTGTTCTAGTTTTGCGCAGTGAATTGCGGACTTTGGCGATGGACATAGGTTAGGAACAGAGTTGGAATCGATTATGGAACTATTGGCGTGGATAAAGGCCAGCAGGTCGCAGCCTGGCGGTTTGCTTGACTCGGACATCATCAGGTTTACGCGAGACTGACGCGACACGCGTTTTGGATGGACGATTTCTGTGTATGGAGATATCCACCTATATTTTTGCACCAGTGTACACATTTCTTTTTAATTCGGTTATACACACAAAGGGGGACACATAATTAGACAGTTCCCAAATTCCTGCTGGTCATCTCAGGGCTTCATTTCGTGATCTTCCGGGTGATGGATTTGACTTTTGCTCCAACAGATTTCGCAGTGGCAGCTGCTTTTGTAATAATCTTCTTGCGCTGGGGGGCCACAATCCCAGGTAGAGACGTTCTCTTTGCAGTGGTCTTCTTTACTACTGGACGGAGCGCCACCTTTTTCTTTTGGACCTTCTTTGGGGAAGTGGCTCGGTGAATGGCCCTTTCCATCTTGGCACGAGCTGCATCGATTCCATTGGACCGTTTATAGACAGCTACTTTCTTCTTGTATGCTTCTGCTTCTGTGGCATACGCAGTTTGATATTTCTGTGATGAGGGCTGCTGATTAGCAGCGAGAAACACCATGAAAATCATACCATTTTATGTCAATACCTTCTTCTCGCTCTCAGGCAGACTTTTATACGCAGCTGCAACCAATTTGCTGACCTCCTGGGGACTTATGCCTGCGGTGCTCCGACCAATGACTTCCTCCTGCTTCGAAGGACTCATCGAGTACACATCCTTAAAGAACCTGACATACGAGGTAAGGGGAGCCTTCGGAGCATTTGCATCCCTTGGGGGCTTCGCGGTCGCCCTGTCTGGCTTGATAGCCTTTTTCAGTTTGTAGGCCTTTTTTTCCAAAAGAACATCTGCCGGCGTTCTTTTGGCAAGATAATTCTTGTAATCACGCTCGTATTGAGCTTTCGCCTTTTCTACTTGAGCATGATATTGCTTTTAAAGGGGAGGTTAGATATGCCGAGGTGCCAAACGGAGTAAAGAGGTAAGCGGGGTATAGATATATACCTTCTTTTCGGATTCCGGCAAGCGTTCCCACCTCGAAGAGATCTCTCTGCTAATGGCGGTCAACTTGGCGCGATAATCCCTGTTGGCAAAGGCAGAGTCTTTGGAGAGTATTTGGCTTTGAGCGCTTGCAAAGAGAATGTACGCGGGAGTCGGCTTTTTGGGAGGGGTAACCGATGGCTCTGGAAGAGCTTTCAGTTTCTTCTTTGCCAATGCAATCGAAGAGGGAGCTTATCATGGAAAGCATATTTGTGTCAGACCGAATATAAATTGAATTTCTGCGCATTGTCACCAGATTGGTTACATACCAGTGCCAGTCGAAGGAGTAGCAGTAGTCTGGAGGAGACGGAGGCCGTAAGGAGCACCTTTTACTATTTGTTGGTAGATGCCCTCCCTCACGGGAAGAACCGGCTGCAAAAAGACAGAAAGCATGCTTGTTGAGTACGACGGAGATCTGATCTGTGGAGAGTTGCTTGTATTAGGTTGAATAGAGAATCGCGTGGACCGTAAAACGCGCGCGCAACCCAGAGGAGGGTGAACAGATGTCCGAAGAGCGGGTGCCAACACGCCTAAGATGTAGCCCAGTCGGGACTAGAAGCTCTCTCCTCTTTAAGGGCCGAACACAATGTCACAGACACAATCTACGAGTTTGCTATGGGACGATGCTGATTCCCTTGTTGATTGGGAAAGCAACAAAATGCCGGGCGGACGTGTCAAAAGGAACGGCAGGTTTGACGTGTGTCAGAATGTCCGATACTTGGTCATCCGACCACTTGAGGTCCGTCATCTGCCCCATTTCCGTGTTCGAATCGCGCATGGGGCTCTTCAAAAAACATTGACCCTTTTTTTAGGAGGCGGGGCCGACTTTTCTACTCGCAACAGGTTGCTATTCAGCCGTTACAATGCATGTTTACTGTTGTGTTATCCGTTATCTGCCAGATGGACTTAACTGGTGACTTGCCGTGTAGTTTGTCATCCAACCCTTCCTGTGGTACATGTGCTGAGAAGCACCCGAGTCCATGACTCACCAGACTGTTCCCTGAGATGCTGGAGTGTTGTCTGGTGTGTCAGGGACTTGAGAAAGAGACAGGAACTGGTTCTGGTGGTGACAAACTACCATTCGCAGGTTCAAAACCTTGGCTAGGAACCA